>NJDD01003145.1:75591-121100 GCA_002245505.1 Calephelis nemesis
TAGAATAAACATGAACATAAACATAAGGTTGGCAACGCACCATTACCATCTTTGGTGTCTCTAGGCGGCGTGAATTTCTTAACATCAGGAAATCCGTCTGCTTGTTTGCCTTCCTTTAACATAAAAAAATCCAGATGTTCATCACAGAAATGCCACTCCCTGCCAGGAATGGAATCTGAGCCTCGTGATTAGTCGGTGGCGTTAGGCATGTACGCTAACTTCTCGTAGAACGAGGCAGTATTTAATAACCATAATAAGGCCATTTGACAAGTAACTTTGTATTGTTGAATTCTGTTACAGGTTTACAATGTTCAGGACATGCAGGTCTTTTGCATTTGGAATAAAAAATCTTCACTTTTTTGTCGTTTTTGCGAAAACAAAACGTACACGGAACTTGTTTTTTTAATTTGATGGGGGTTCACTGAATGGAACTTCTTCGGGGACATTTAGAATGGCCCTTATATTTCCAGCTAATTCTTGAGGTAAATTTGACTCCAGACGACGTTGCATGTGAGGCTCTGCTGAATACAATGTTAGTTTTTTTTAGAAATCTGCTTCTAAATTTGTTAGCTGGATTGTTCGGATATACATACATATATATATATACATATAAAATCATAGAGTTGATCCCTGCTTGTTCTAACATACCAAAGAAGAACCTGAGAGTCCAGTGACGTGTACCCCTCGCAGTCGTGTAACTGTGCATCATTTTATCAAAGGTATCTACTCCTCCTTTTGTCATGTCAATTATAACTGGCTTCTGTGTTACGGGATTGATATCTTCCTTATTGTGCATAGTCGACAGCAGTATCACCGACTTGTTGACCTTTGGAGCGCAGGAGACTAAAGTTATCTTGCGGACAAATGCAAATTAAGATAATAGAGCAGATTTTGATTTATTGGGTAAGAGTGGTGGTGGTATCTCACGTTTGTTCTTTTGTAAAGTTCCAATACACGTCAGCCGATATTCTTTCAATAATTGGTCTGCAAGTGACACCGAGGTAAACCAATTATCAAAGGTTATATTCATCTCATCTCTTTCGGAATGCACGGATATCTTATCTTAATTTTTCAGAAGCTTCTTCGATCTTCAAAGGCTCTGTTTCACTCTCAGAATCATCAGCAGTATTACTCAAATACCGCTCTAGCGCTTCATCATTATAAAACGCCATACTAAACTAAAATTATCAAAATAAAAAATAGCCTAACATAAAAATAAACCGAAGTAAATAGCAACAAGGGTGACGCGGCACCCCACACGTACCTGCAGCACGAAATCGACGTGTCGCCGTTCCCACCTTGCAACGGGTATTGTCAGTTCACGGTACGACAAGAGAATACACGAAATGCTAGAGCAAGGCGACAAATAGTTTTCTATAAATCGGCGCCTGATTGTTCGCGTGGGGTGATGGTACACCCCTGTCACTATCCTAAGGTTAACAATTGTTACAATTTTGCTTAGTTTTGCGTCCTACTTTTACCACGAAATGCCATATTATAATAATTGATTATGGTAATTATGATCACAAGTTTTTGTACGACCACCATGAATAATCTTTTGATTAATCTTAAAAACAATGATAATGATAGATGGACACTTTTTACTGTCCGGTAAAGCAGGAATAATTATCATATTATTATTAATGTTAACTTTAATAATAGGACAACTAAGTGTTGTAATACCTATATAATAATGTCAACTATTTTAATATTTTCATCAATAAATAAGGTATCAAAAACGGACTTTTGAAATTTAAGTATGCACGCTATATCAAACAGGTCGTACAGTTCATTCTCAATGGTCGATGCGTAAAAGAAATTACACCATTTGGACAGCGGTATGCGAAATTAAGAAAATAAAGGTCTGTATCAAACAGACTTGCGGTTGACCATACGACATCAGGTGAAGGTTCGATGCGGAAATAATGCGGTAATAAGGGAATTCGACTGACCTGCCTTTTTTTTTACTGCTTTCTTTAAGATTTGCACAAGCACACGCGGCGAATTGGTTTAATTTAAATTTTATTGTTTTAAGGTCGCAACCTGCGTCAACGCTCGAGATATATTCAAAAACAAGTGAATTACATGCGTGCTTTTGCTCTTCACTTTTTCCAGGCTTCAAATCTTCTTTCGCAATCGAACGTAAGGATTTCGGAAGGATAATATTTACAGGAAAAAAAGCAAATACAGCGGTAACAATGGTAATTTAAAAAAAAATCTATTAAAGCAGTAAAGTTTAGTAAAAGTGATTTTGCATTACACAGAATCGAAATTGGTCGAAACAAACAACGATTTTTTTGATTTACGACTTGACGCAATAGATATTACCAACTCATGGGGTCCTGGTAGCTAAAAAGTAAAGACAGAATAATGCTGTCTATTTAACTATCTGGTTTTTGTGCTTGAAGGAGGACACGTAGTGAGTTTTCAAATAAAAACTTTGCCACTTTAAAGACAAAGTGAAATATGGCCATATTCACTAAAAATCCTTAAATTGGCAACATTATACTTAGATTTTAACAAAATACTTAAAATGAAAAGCTCTGCGTACTTATTCAATTCATTAATATGCCAATATTCTAAGTATATTCCGATTTCCGACACGACAAATAGAGAAATTTTACACGTTTGGATGCATTCACTTACACTGCAATTTTAATGTTCGTATATATAACTTTTCTTTCATTTTTAGTGTTTGGCATTCGCGTTAGTATTTTGCCATTAGTCAAGTAGAAATTTGCATCAGCGTAACCGATTTACCAAAATCGGGTTTCAATGACTAAATATGATATGACGATATGACTTTTATTAGTTGCAAGCCACCAATAAAAGTCATATCGGGTTTTGAGTAAAGCGGTGGCCTCATTTCATCTCATATGGTGAGATTTGGCGGCAGCGGGGCAGTAGACGATATGCTAATTTCTTCATTATTATTTCATTTGTGCACTTTCATTGAACAAAATTTTACAAAAGGTCACCAAAATTGACTAATTTCACTCAATATAAACACGATATTCATTAATTATGAAAAAACTTCGACCATATTTTCTCTCGATAGTGCCAAAACTCGTAAATAACTTGAAACATTACACTCATACAAGAAAATTGGAACTATAGCTAGCTTGTAGTTTTGGCCCAGTTACACAAATACGGCGCCACTTTTGTAATTTCGCTAAAAAGGACTAAAAAGTTTCCTTAATGGTTCATAGATGGCGTGGATAATTAATAACAGTTTATTTAAATGACCTGGCCCTAGTGTTATGAAATTTAATTAAGTGTATTTCTTTTAAATATGTTTGAGAGTAGTCTGTAGTCTACGGAGTACTGATGTACAGTGTCATACCTTTTAAAATACCATCACCAACATAAGTTTTCAAAACGAAAAAAAATATTATGATTTTGTGGAATGATTATGCATGACTCAGATAAAACAATGTTATATGAATACTATTCAGCTGGGAATTTTTTTACGCGACTTGCGTCAAACCTATCTTGACCATTATTTGAATGTTTTGCCAAATTACTTTGTTATATCTGAGTGTTAATGAGTATGAATAAATATAAAAAATATTTACATACATTTACATACCTTAACACTAACTCCCTTACAAAGTAGGCAGATATACTTTGTTTCCTTCTCATTCGTTACTCTTTTTATACAAACACGTCGGTTTTACAGGCTAGTGACACCATTATCGAATAGAATTGGAGTAATTTAATCATGGCTTGTCAACTTAGGTCTCCAGGGGTACCTTCATTAATCCACACTCGCACTGCATATCCATTTTGTCAATCTTTCATCAGACATTCTTTCAACACGACAGAATACTGTTTTCAAAAATATTTTCTTTTAATTCCACTATTTCTTGGCTGTCACCGCAACGAATATGTAGTCAGTGAGCAAAACACCACAGATTTCCATAAAGTAACGTTGGGTTATGCACAGTAAATCTAGCACCCTGACTCAAAACCTTACTTTGCCATAGCTTAACCAGAGCTCTATTTATACTTCCCTCCCTGCACACACTCTCCTTTCTACACTGCTGTGTACATTTCATCCCTGCTAAAAGCACTATCAAGATATACAATTTTGTTCACTTATTTCAGCACTACATCGTCAACTGAAATTCTTACATTTGCTTAGGCTACTTCTTTTTTAAAATTAGGTTTTATTCGCATACACATTCAACGATCCTATCGCTTGGATATTATCCCAGGGGGTTTTCAAGAAGGTGGTGTTTCCGAAACCGGCAAGTTTGTACAAAAAGGGAATGTGAAGGAAGCCAGACAGTTTTGTCAGTATTGTGAGGTTTGGCACTCGATACTCTCTGACAACTCCGTAAAGGACTTAGTGTGAAGATATATATGTATATAAGTATGTTACTCGCATTTAAATGTCTATCTCTCTCTCTACAAGCATCTACCATACCTGTCGTCAGCGATTGCAACTTAGACGGCATATTTGATAAAATATTTAGTATTTTAAACTAACAAGATTTAACGTTTATTATTGCATTTGTTTACTTTTTCTTTTCAACTATAAAAAAACTACGATTTCGTTAAATATTTTTTTTAAAACTCACTTAAGAAGTCCACAAATGTACCATACCAGTGTCTTAATTCAAAGTACAAAATCAGTAAGGGTGGGTTGGGGTACGTAGAGGAATTTAGTGGGAGAATTGGGAGAGGGTGGAGCAACCCTTAGTCTTCCAATAAATGTTTAACATCCCAGCAGAACGTATAGCGTCTACGTGTTAAGGTTTTCTCTTTCCATCAGGGGAGCCGTTTGCTCATTCGCTGTCTCATGCTTCAAAAGCAATGTTGAACACACTAATACATATTGCCTAGACTTATAATAGTATGTTGTAACTGAGTTAGAAAATTGTACTAGTTGCTTAGAAAGAATATCAGATATGCTCCTAACTAGTTCGGAAAATAATTGTACATATGACATCAACGCGTGTTAAATTTCCATTACATATTTTTGAAATTGCAAACGAAGCATTTTTTTCTCTTCCTCTGTTTTTCTTTCTCCGTCTATTTTCCATTTTTAAACAGTAAATTTGGGCAAAAACTTAAAAATGTCAAGAATAAAATACGTTTCTTATAATCTTAAAGTTAACTTTTATTTTTAAGATAACTTTTAGGACAAACTTACTAGAATTTCAAGCACAATACAAGGAAACAAAAAGTTTAGATGATTTTCTAATTATTTCAAATATTGAGAACTATTTAGTCAGCAGAATAGAGTAGATACTTTTTTTTTATGTTATGCGAAGGCAAACAAGCAGACGGATTTCCTGATGGTAAGAAATTCACGCCGCCTAGAGACATCCAAGATGTTAATGGTGCGCTGCCAACCTGAGTTTAGGATCTTAGGCCTCGAGCAAAAGTAAGTTTACCGGCTACCTTACCCTCCGAACCAGAACAAGTCATGATATGAATAGGTAAGGTGGTGGAACCAATCCGGCCGAGTCGCTGCGAAACTCTAGTCAGATGTCACGGTGTTAGTGATGATAAGCCTGTGCTCGCCTTTTAGGAGCTGCCTGGCAAGAAAGGCAGATAGGCTATTCTGCAAAGGAGCTCGGACCAACACTGGGAACTTCGGATAGCACTAGACGTATTTGGGATTTTCATCTTGCAACACATTTACAGAAAAAGCTGTTGTTAGTTGAGAAAGGGACTAATTTTAGTACATTTTACTAAACAATAGTTTGGATTCAGGTTTTTAGCTATACACATGTTAAATTTCACCAAAATCAGTTTAGCGGTTTAAAAAGACAGACTTTTCCGTTTATAATATTAGTGTTATAATATGGATGGTTAACTTCATCACGATTTTAAACATACTTCGAAAAAAATAGGCAATGTTTAAATTTAGGACATTAGCTTTCAAAAGCCTTTTTGCACATCAAATTTCATGAACAACGATAAAAAAGTATCTTCACGCCCATATCCCCGAAGAGATAGGCAGAGGCACAACCAGGGTACCCACGACCAGCCGAAGATACTAAGTCCCACAATGTGATAGGTGGCAAGCCAATCGCCAACCAGGCACATATCCTATCCCGGGCAACATTTTTTTTATTTGAAAATTGGAAAAACCAAATTTTCTTTTGTTGCCCGACCCGGGATTCGAACCCAGAACCTCATGCAGTCAAGTCCAACAACTCAACCGCTAGTCCACAGGCGAACAACGATTCTGAGGTTTAACCCTAAAAACGTAACGTACAAATAGACTTTCGAATTTATTATTTAAGTACGGATTAGTATTGAAGTAATTATTATTGTTTTCACGAGAATCAATTAAAACATTTTTGTTTAATTTTGGTATGAGTTTCATTTTTTTTATAATATTGGAAGGCAAACAAGCAGACGGATTTCCTGGTGGTAAGAAATTCACGTCGCCTAGAGACACCAAAGGTGGTAATGGTGCGTTGCCAACCTGAGGCCGGGATGTAAGGCATCGAGCAAAAGTCAGTTTACCGGCTACCTTACCCTCCAACCGGAAAACGTCAACAGCAGGCATTGACGTTATTGCGGCAAGAATAGGTAAGGCGTAGGTACCAATCCGGGCGAATCGCTGCGAGACTCTACCACCTAGTAAGATGTTGTTTGGGGATGTATGGTCGATGATTGAATCGTAATCACGGTAATGCAATATACAGTAGTATAACTCGACGCTATTTTTGAAATAAATACCTACAGTGTTATAACTACATCTGCCTATTTGAATGTCGTGATCGAAATTGCATATGGCGTTTTTGATTACAAAATTTCAAAAAATCCATTCTTAGCAGCTCAAGTACCTAAAGCTCAAAAACAGCAGAGTTTAGTCTGTAATATTGTTTTTTGTGATATAAAATACTTACATACTTTAACTAATTAAAATAAAACAACATTAACAAATCGCACGCTCACAAAATTAAAAAAAAACGCTACAACATCGACCGTTCGTCACAGCGACGCAACCAGTTTGGCGCAACTCTCATATCAAAAAATGAAAAAAAAAGTTTGCTATGTTTATTATCTGCCCAAATCATATGACACTGGTTGCCTTATATCTGAACGCCTTTAGACTTACTTTCAAATTATACGGGTTATACTTTTTCAAGTAAACTTTGTACAAATTCGGGTTTGCTATGTATCTATGGAAGTCCCGCCTCTTATTACGTAGTACTTATATACTCTTTGGACGCAACTGTAAATGAAATGCGAATAAAACGCGAGTCGCGTAGGAGTGAAGCGTTTTCGCCCGTTTGTATAAGGATAGAATACAATATACTACATTACCGTAATGCTTATTGTTATTGAAATCATACTAGCCATCCCGACAAACTTCGTTCCACCCGTTCAGTTTGTATACGAAAACTACAAATGTTATTTCTAGTTTCCTAGCAGTTTCTTCCTTTTTTAATTTTTTAAACCTTCGCTTGACTTTAGCTATTAGCCAAATCTGTCCAGCTGTTCTTGAGTTTTATCAAGAGTAACGAACAGCCACTTTTTATTTATAAGATGAATGATGGAAGACAAAGAGGAAACACACGGCTATTCCGCTCGTAACAGATTAACGTGAAAGATGTTATAGGCCTGTGGCCGGGATGTTACGCCATTTGTGCAAGTCTTCCTGCTACCTTATATTCAGTACCGAAACATGACAGAGCCATTATTGCGGCAGGAATAGGTAAGACGATGGATCCTTGTCCATTCAAGTTTCTGGATAGCAGTCTACCATCAGTGGTCATGTTGATTTGAGCCTAGCAGTTAAGCAGATCTATTATTTACCTGGACCCTACCATGAACGCTTATAGCAGTATTATTTCCATCTTGCTAAATGCCCGCCTTTATAAGCAACTTTATACGTCATAAGGTTGTCTGTCTCCGATGACAATTAGTATTATTGAAATAATACTGTTTTAAGAGCTTATGGAAACCCCCCTGGACCAAATCGAGGAAAACAGAAAACAATGACAACAAATCGAATTTCATCCTGATCGAGGTATATTTTTAGACGTAAGTAATAAGCAAAAATGACGTTTATTTAATAAGATTATAAACAGTGTTACTTTGGTTTTGCCTTTTCGTCCATAAACTCATTTAGAATTAGTATTTTTGAATTGCAGCTTCAAATGCATCGAAATGTTTGCCATCGGGGTCGTACTTGTTCCTGAACTGCTTGTACCCTTCGGGCAGGAAGTCTTTGGCAGCTTTGACGAACTGGCGGCCATGATGTCTCTGAATATCATTACATTCATGACAAGCATCAGCTATAATTTCGGCCAAGTGCGCTGAAATGTAAGATAAGTTTAAGATGTAAAACAAATAAGTCTGCTAATACAGGGTAACTTTAAAAGAACCGGTCAAATCTTAAGATGAGTTGTTATGCATTTTTAATAATATTGCCAAATTGTGATATTCTTTTTTCATTAGACATGTCAAACAGTCCGATTGCTTCACCTATCACATTATGTCGTACATCTTTGAAAAAAAGTGTGCCTAGAAATAGTTAAAAAGTTACATATTAAGTGTTTATAATAAAAGTAAAGTATTTTTACGCTCATATCACCGAAGAAGTAGGGAGAGGCACAATCATGGTAAATACGACTAGCCGAAGCTGAAACCCTAAGTCCCCACAATGTGATAAGTGGCAAGCCTATCACCAAACAGGCAAATATTCAATCCCAAGCAACGTTCTTTTATACGAATATTTGAAAAACCGCACTTTCTTTTGTTGCCCTACCCGAGAATCCAACCCAGGACCTCACGATCAAAGCCAACACCTGGACTGCTAGACCACAGAGACATTATTAAACATTCAAAAATAAAACATAGAATTGTAGAATAAATTTCGTAGTCTTTGAGATTGCAAATATATATACGTATAATCAACTTAATTACCAAATATTTCAATGTTTTGAAATAATGTTTTTTTTTGAATTTTCATAGAAAAATAGATTTGCTATCCTACATGACACATGTGATTTTACTTCATAGAATGCGCATACATATGATTTTCTTGAATTTATGTTCGTTATTCATGGTTATTACTGTATCAAATGATTTTCTATGAGGTTTCATATTTAATTAACAATAAAATGCAAAAAAATGTTGCATTCATTTACTTATTAGTTATTACTCCTGTGTTACGATTTATTTCGACTTTATAACATTTTCTAAATAAACTCGTTAATAATAATTATTATAACATATAATTATTTTTTCTAATCTTGTAATACGTGTGGTACAAATATCAGATAAACTTACATAATGCAATATCTGGTACATAAGCATTGGCTTTTATTATAATATACTTAATTAATATAATAATAATCTCGTTTTGTCTCATTTTTATTACAATTTTGTAAGGAATTTTTCTTGCGTTACTTAAAAGTACATTATAAAGTGTCGTGACGGCTAGGAGCGACGTCATATTATCTGTATAAAGAACATTGCTCGTCTACACATAAAGCTTGTTTTCAAAATGGAGCAAACAGAGCATGTCTGTTGATATTATACGTATCTGCTATCATGTTGTCTTGTGAGAATGTAATGGTAGGTATATTGCAGTAATCCTAAACTCTTCGGAAATATCTAAGCAATACAAAAACAGCAATGAATCTACGTTTTATTTTAGATCTCACGCCATCTTATTCGCGCATGCGCCTTACGTCGTATTACGATCTGACGATCTGATGCGAGTTTGGAAGTTTTTACCCATTCCAAAGGGCGCAACGCCGCTAAAGAAGTTTTCACTTTAAAAATGTTGATATTCTACAGTCTGCACTAGGAAACGTCACCATAAATAATCAGAAGTCACGTACTGTCTTTACTCTTTTAGATTACATTCTTATACCATTTACAAGCTTATGGTGTCACATTTAATTCAAATGAAAACGTTGTGAATTTATTTTAATGCGTTTGAAAACACATGTTAAATACAAAAAGGTGTTGTTATTTTGTTCATGTTAAATACATACTTGTTGGTGATAGGTTTTTAAAAATTATGCACTTTATCTATCATTGCTAAAATTTAATTTTAATTTCATAACTTTTTTATTACTATTTGTAAACATACATTTTTTTAGAAGTACCGAAAGACAAAAATGTTACAGGAAAATAACGAAATAGTTTTTTTAAAACGTTGTTAGAGAATAATAGTAATATTACTTTTTGGAAAACTTTTTTAAATATGTCTGAAATGGATAAAAGATGAATACATCTTTGTTTTATTTATGCCTTATATAGCATTGAAATTGAAAATATTTTATTTGAAACATAGGGTTTTTCCAATTTTTTAATTTAAAAAAATTAAAATTACTATAATGTTGCTCGGGATAGGATAATATGTGCCCGGTTGGCGGATAGGCTTGCCACCTATCACATTGTGGGACTTAGTATTTTCGGCTAGTCGTGGGTGCCCTGGTTGGGCCACTGCCTACCTCTCCAGGATATGAGCGTGAAGATACTTTTTTTTTATGAATTTCGTACAAAGCTTTATTCGTTAAAGTGTAAGTGATGAACTATTTTTCGCATTTATACATTTTCGTAATTAAATATTTGAACATAGATATTATATTATTAGATTGTGGGGGTTTTTTTTTGTCACAACTTCATAACACACATGCTGTCAAAAAATCAATTTTCTTATTTACCTGATCATACTAAAAAAACTTACGTTTGACAGATTGTGGAACAGGATCACATTCTCCTTTGTCTAAGTAGCAGTCCAGATGTCTCTGCAGAATCGGTATGTTCTTACTGTAGATGTCATAGTTGAACTCATCTCTGATGTCATTGTAGCAGAATACAGCAGTCAACATCCATCCCAGAAGCAAGATCTTCATTCTAATAGTTTTTTCAGGTCTTTGAAAAGAACTTTGAGTTGCTAAACTAAAGAGACAAGCATGATCAAAAAGTCATTAAAAGTTCTTTTATTCATCGATAGATGGCAAAACTAAAAATTATCACTGCTGTGCTGGTCGGAGTGAGGGTGCTAGGTTATTTTCGTTACAGAATTTCTGGATTCAGTCTTCACGCTCAAGGCTGCAATAGAAGCTAAGCAATAGCTTAAAAATTAGCAGACATGGGACCGAAACTCCTATACACCGCTTAGCCCTTTAATTTTGGGATAAGTGTGTAAGCAATGGAAAATTAAATTGGTTGAAATTCATAATTTCAATATCAAAGTTCAAGCTTCTTTCAACCCTGTTATCATCAAATAAAATTAAACTTCCGATAGAAGCGATAGAATTGCAATACCATAACACTAATATTATTTTAAATAATGGTTTTGTAAAACCAAATAATATGCAGATGAATTTCCGACTGGGAAAAAAATACACACACATACATAAATTCCCGCCATGATAAAACAGACACTTCCGAACTCTCTGTCTCGCCCGCAATTAAAGTGCCTGGGGTCACGATCTTTGCAGACATTTTAAAGCAACTCTAGCGCATAGTTTTCTTTGATTTCTGGGAAATTCCATTAGTAGATGCGGACTTGAGGAGCTCACTTATGATATGAGACCATAGCATAAGTTAGCTCTTTAAAATTAAAAAGAAGTTTTAAAACCGGTTCAGAAATGACGAGCAAATCGATTAATATAAAAACATATAAAAGTCAAACATAAAACATCTTCCTTTTTTAAGTCAACTACAAAGATTTAGATTTGGCAATATAATAAGTATTCAACTCCTTTTGAAGTTGATTGTGCCGGTTCAAACAAAATTATTCTCAATCTAGATCAATTAAGTCTTGCTATCATTAGTGATTTTGAGGATCATCATGTCGATGACTACGAATAATTATACTTAAAACCAAAAGACACTAAATGAGACATTAAAATAATAAGTGTCTTTTGTGCTTTGCAGATTTTTGCGATATTATGCTACATGTAAATCCAGTTTTACAATCGCTTTAAATTTTCCGTAATTTTGGAAATTATTACACTCAGGACAGGATTTTATATAAAAAATATTTTTAAGTAAGAAAAGGATCAGGCTTATATGATTATATTAATTATCGATATTTTTACCTTATTCAATAATTACAGCCGAAGATTTCAAAAGAATTGCTTGAGCTCAGATGTTTAATAAATTTTAAGGCGTATCTTTATATAGGTCTGTCATTATTTTTATTACAAACATTACGAAATCAAAAGTGTAATTAACATATAATTACTAAATTTTTTAATAAAGGAACTGTGTGAGATGAGATTTTAATAACTTCCGCATACAAAACTTAGTCGGTTTTATCGGCTGTTTGTAAGCATATATCGTATCCAGGGCCCGATTAAGGGCAACCGGGATAAAAGGCCCGGAGCCTCTACAAACGAAGGGCCCACTCTAGGAAATTCACATTTCGACAAGTAAACAGCAGTAGGGGAGAAGAGGAAAATGGGAGTCACTTAAGGAAAACTCATTGTAAAGTAACAAATTATCTCTTTTTTAATTTAACTTATTAATAATTTTAAACTAGGATTAACCGTCTATTTGGTAACACAAGCAGTTTTTCTTTACTGTAATAAACTACAAAGTAGGAATCAATATTAAAAAAAAATATTTTGGCTCTAATTTCCCACATGTGCGGACAATGAGAGTCAGCCCATAGGCTAATCGAAGTCAAGATTCTAAAACATAAAATTATTAAATAAAAATAATTAAACACGGTAATTAACTAAAATCTGAGATAAATCAACAAACTTAAAAATATGCAAATGATATGAACTCTAATAATATTTTTAAAATAATGACGTACATTTTTTTTATTATTAGTTTTTGCAAAAATCACATCGACAGCAGCTCATCACATCCTGTGCACTGTTCATGGGCCTTTCCCCCACAGAGACGACAACGGTAGTATACTTCTGTCGGCTTGCCTTCTTCAAGACATAAAAAAACTAATCTCGACGCTCAACTTAAAGCCCGGTGAAGTTGTAAAAACCGCGAGGTTGACAACACATTAGTCATTCAAAAAAAAAACGCTCAACTGAGTGTTTTGTTACGTTTCAATATTTCCTGTATCATTATCGCCACTTTCATCGTAAGGAACCTGTTCATTAACCGATGATTGATTAGAATTGATTCAAATAGATTTTTTTGTTTTTTTTATCTTTTTCATACCTTTTTTTGTCGTTTACTAACTTTTTCTTCCAAATTCTCTTTCAACGGCGTCGCAATAAGGATTTCTGATTGTTGAGTTTTACTTCTTTTTACTTTACCTTAACCCTTTCCAATACGAAGTACAAAGGTCAATTGTGTGAATATGTCTTCTGCAGAGTCTATTATAGATGTAAAAAATTCTTCAATGCAAGGGTCGTCAAAAGTGACAAATAAGTCTTCTTCATTGAACTTGGACGGATATAAAGGGAATATTCCAGTTGATGCAAAACCACTATCTCCTTTTTCTACTGAAGCTACTCTCATACAGGCCTTGTTAAAAAGCTCAGTGACATCATAAGGTGTGATTGTTATAAATTATTAGTTTTAGTATATTCAAAGGTCCGTAGAATGAGGGGTTGTAGTCTATGTGATGACGTGCAAGGTGGGATGGTCACTACAGTAGTAAAATTTTCTTTGCAAAAAATGTATGCATCCAGAATAGCATGACTCTAATGGTTAAATGTCTAATATTAACAAAACCGGTTTCTCTGTACTTGACTGCAGTTGTTTTCACGAAGTGTTTTAATCATTTGATAAATATATCTTCGTTAGTCCACAACAGTTATTGGAATTTTCATATACTGCACCCAGTGAACCATTTTTCTCTAGTTGTGGCTAATGTCGCTTGCGTGGGTAGATAAAAAATGGAAAAACGAAAGTTCCAACCGCATTCATGCAGCTATTGCTATTTGTAAATCTTTATTGAAGCACAGCTTCAAATGTTCTGCGTACTAGAATGCTGTTTTTCTTACTTGATTTTACGTTAAACTGTAAAATTTATTGCTCAACAGCAAGACACGTTCTGCAAGTCTACTTTCTTGCTCCTTTGTGAAAGTAGCATGTCTTCCTTATGTTAGATTACCAAATTCTTTTTTTTATGCTTCTTTGTAGGGTACTAAAAAGAATACCAATTTCATCGGCAACTTCTTGTATTGAAGTGCCTTCTGCAAAGTGCGCAGTAGCTACCTGCAGCGTACTATCGTCCCAACTTGGTTCCGACTTGCAAGATCGACCAGTAATCTTTTCCACTTTTTTTTCTTTCTTTTACTAAATTTAATTAAAACATCTGAAGTCAAGAAAATTTAATAACTCGAATTAGCATAGATATTTTTATATAATAAGATATACTTAACGATAACTTGAATCGTAAATAGTAATGGCTTAGCTACTCACGTTTTCAATCGAAAATCGGCGATTTTTAGAAGAACTTCAGCCAAAAAACACAAACGTTCGATCCCGACGACTCTAGGCAACTGGCGGGCGACTGAATTAGCTTTAGCGAGCGGGAGCAAGGTTGCGGGGAATACTATATGCGACTGTGGAATATTCCGACACGTGATTGAGCTCGTTTCTTTTATGCCAACCGCCACTACCCACTGACTCTTACTTATCCGGCTCCCCTAATTTTTTGAAGTTATATTCAAAAAAAGTACCAACCAAGTAAAAGTAAGGACATCTACGTATGTTGTTTTATATGTTTTTATTGTTTGACCTTTACCTACAGTACATTGTACAAACACGATAATATCGTTCTTGAGTACCAATTAATACAAAATTGTTAATTTCGATAGA
This sequence comes from Calephelis nemesis, assembly GCA_002245505.1. Taxonomy (NCBI): domain Eukaryota; kingdom Metazoa; phylum Arthropoda; class Insecta; order Lepidoptera; family Riodinidae; genus Calephelis; species Calephelis nemesis. Next base: position 90,328 of record NJDD01003145.1, read on the forward strand.
AAAATTGGGAACGGGAGGTCTCCACTCATTTGACGTCTCGACGCATCCAGATCTCTAGCTCCGACCCTGATCGTATAAATTATTACGAATTTTGATTTTTGTTAACTAAAGACTACAGGAATACTCTATTAGGAATACGTAGAATGCAAGACGTTTGTTTGCCAGCTTTTCTTAGTTCTGCTCACGGAGTTGTTGATCTAGTCACTAAATTAATCTCTCCAAATGGTGATAGATCAAGCATTCAATTCATGACGGAAGCCGTTTCTACTTGGTTGTCATTTAATTCAGGCTTTGGAACCCCTGTAGCTCAATGTTCCCAAGGAGCGTGGGATGACATTGGTGCAAAGAGAGTTGTTGATCGGATTACAGAAGAGGCAGCAGGCTTGGATTTAGCAAGACTCAAAGCAGTCACTCGGCCTGAATCAGGAGCCTGGTTGCATGCACTCCCATCTCCTCATGTAGGTACACTTTTAGAAAACAATGTTCTGCGTGTAGCGGTGGCTCTTCGTTTAGGTTGCAACGTATGCGAACCACACAGATGTATTTGCGGATCTACGGTTGAGTCCAACGGTCACCACGCATTGAGCTGCACTCGTTGCTCTGATAGATTTCCTAGACATCATGCTCTTAACGACATAATTCGTAGGGCACTCGTTTCTGCCAATATCCTTTGTGTCCTTGAACCACCTGGTCTCAGCCGATCTGATGGAAAGAGACCCGATGGTATGATTTTGGTTCCCTGGAAAAAGGGTAAGTGCCTTTTATAGTATAACTTTTATAGTATAACAAGTATAACTTGCGTTAGTACCTTTGCTCCGAGTCATCTCAATCGTACAACATCGTCACCCGCAGCGGCTGCTGAGGATGCAGCATATAAAAAAAAACAAAAATATGCAGCTCTGAAAATACCTATTTGTTTATTCCTATTGCAGTAGAGACAATGGGAACAATGTGCCATGAAGTTAAGTGCTTCATTTACGAATTAGGGCACAGGCTCCGAGATAACGGGCCGGCTCATTCTTGGTGCAAAGACTCGCGCTGGCCATCCAACGTGGTAATACCGCTAGTGTCATGGGTACTTTTGCACCAGGAATGCTTCGAGGTGGTTTATTTGAATAATTATTTGTTAGTTATACCTATGGTATTTTTAAGGTAGGTTTTAATATTGTTTTTAGTTACTATCTACAACACACTGTATTAAAAATGACATGTAATATATTATAGGTATGTCAAATTAATTAAATTATAACACATACAATTTTATTCCATCATTAATTCAAAAAACTAAAGACTATATTACGAGAAGAGTTTCGATGAAAAATTCAAGGTCAGGTGTAAATTTCTTAAGGTGGTTCGATTTCAAACTTATTAATGTTACCGACTATGTGCTAATAAATAAAACAATTAATTGCCTCTATGATCTAGCGGTCCAGGTGTTGGACTTGACTACACGAGGTCTCGTTTTCGATTCCCGGGTCGGGCAACAAAAGAAAATTTGGTTTTTGCAATTTTCCAATGAAAAATGTGGCTCGGGATTTGATACGTGTCTGGTTGGCGATAGGCTTGCCACCTATCACATATTGCGACTTAGTGTCTTCGGCTACTCGTTAGTATCCTGGTTTGGCCTCTGTCTACTTCTTCGGAGATATGGGCGTGAAGATATTTACTTTCTTTTATGTTCTAATAGAACTTAACTTTAAGGCTAAGCCTGAAAAAGGGGCTTTTAAAGTGATCTTAATTACTGGCAAATCATTTAAATGAAAAAACAGCTTCATAGCCAAATTATGATACCGTTTTCGGTCTATTTTTGTTGTTGATTTGTGATCATATGCTATGATTGAATCTCGTCTTAAATGTACCAAAATAAGGTAAATCGAATGTGTGAAGTGTATTTTAAATTTTTGTGTTGGTGAAGTCGCTAGAAACTACATGTTTTCCAAGTACAAAAAAAAAAGATTTTGTATAATAATTATCTGTGATTTAAATAAAAACAATGTTATACGAATACTAACCATCTCGTTTTTTTATTGTTAAACCTACCTTGATTAATACAAATTTTTGGCTTCCAAATAGATTGTTATAAAATGATAATTGTTATATAAAGTAGGTTTCAACCTTATCAAAACTTTTCGTATTTAATTGTACACATTTTAGGTTAGAGGTTTAGTGTCATAATGTGTTATTTCTTTAAAAGTCAGTGCTTATACTCCGTTTCATATTAAACTTTACATTTTTAAATGTATTCTTTTAGTACGAAATATTTGCATCAAGTATAAGAGCTCTTAAGAAGCAACCATAGGTTACATGAATCTTTACCAATAAGACCACTGGTGGTAGACAGTTGTGCACTAACTTCTACGGGTGGGGATCCAATACCTTACCTATTGCTGCCGCTATAACAAGTCATGTTTCAGTATGGAAGTTGGGTAGGAGGTAGACAGGCAACATACCTAACACCTCGACCACGGGGCAGTGACGTTCGGTAAATATCAAAGATGTTTAAATGCCACAAAAATCTTTTACATCGGGTGTCATAAAATACGACCCGATTTCTGTAAATCTGGCTAAATTAATTTATCTGTATATTAATACGTGATACCAAAACTTTGGACCCCTTTTTACGAAAATTGTGCTGACGCAGGAGCATACAATTGGGCACACTTATAGTTTATGTGTAGGAGGAGTGCAGAACGCTAATGTTTTTCAATAATAATGCTTGTAAAGTACATTAAATCAATAAATAAAATGTTTCTTACATGACTATACATTTGACACATACAAACAAACATGTTGATGATAAAGATAAAAGATCACAGATGGCGCACTAAAAATTTTGGAAACAAAATAGTTGGTGTAGAGAAAAATCAAGATAGAGTTCTAATCAACAAGATATTAGAATTTATTATGGTCGAATTTCGACCAATGGGCGACCACTAGTACTTAGTCGTGAATCCTCGTGATTACTCATGACAGAATCTAAGCTAAAATGTGGACGAATTTACTTACGATTATAAAATTAGATTTATCGCCATCGCAAGATCTGATACAATAATTTCTTAATTAATTGATGGACATTTCTTTAAAATGATATAAGAAGGCATCTTCACGCCAATATCCCCAAAGTGGTATGCAGAGGCTCAACCAGAGAACCTACGACTAGCCGAAGACACTAAGTCCCACAATGTGATAGGTGGTAAGCCTATAGCCAACCAGGCACATTTCTAATCCCGAGCAACATTTTTGTTTTATTAAAAAATTAGAAAAATCCAATTTTCTTTTTTTTTTTACCGATATTTTGATATTAGAAGGCAAATAAGCAGACGGATTTCCTGACGGTTTCCTAGAGAAACCAAAGGTGGCAATGGTGCGTTGCCTACCTTACATAAACAAACCTAACATAGCATTAAAATTTTCTTATTTTGTTCAAACTCGAAACTTCCACGTTCTATACTGCGTTGCCAACCTAAAGCTGGGAATTCAAGCAAATTACATAAAAATTATACCGTACTCTTCAAAATTTAAACGTGATTGGAACGACAACTATACAAAAGAGTTCAACGAGTGTCTTAAATCTATTGCATTTAATTTCTAAAATCGGAATAGGGAACTTTCTCTCTCTCCCTCTCAATTTATGGTTTTGCATTTCAAGTTTGTGCAAAATTTTGAAAATGTTACTAAAACTAAATAAAAACATAAATGTGGTGTCGTGGGACACCAGGTAGGAACGAAGTTCCTTCGGCTATTGTAGAAACGACACAATTTATGAGTATATACTATGCACTGGCGGGGTGGAGTGACGAAGAAAGAGAAAGATATTATACACTACTCGCTTTTGTATACGACTGTCGCGAATGCGCACGTCTCATTTAACTGTTTTATTCCACCCACGTTTTCTTACAGTTTTTACTTTCATATATTTTTCAGTCCTCTCGCGCAGCAACTGTCGCACCTGCACACGTCTTATTTAAAGGTCTTATTCCACAGATTTTTCTTACGGTTTTTACTACCACATTTTTTTCAGTTCCATATCTCCTTCAAGCCTGCCGTGAGGAACTTCGTTCCAATAAATATTCTAAGACAAGTTATTAAAACTGAATCTAAACCCAAAGTAAGCAATAAGCTTGGTTAAAGGGTATTTGTTTACGATACTAAAACATATCAGCAATAAAGTAAATAAAAAAATTAATTCAATAAATACCCACACATAGTACTATATTCTTTATCTTGATCATACAAAGGGTGGTGGTGGTGGAAATCGAGCTTGAACCTAACCCTTCAAGTAAATATGGTGAAATAAAAGTTCAGACGTTTTAAGCGAGATTTCGAAAGGTATCTTCACACGTATCCCCGAAGAGATAGGCAAAGTTATAACCAGGGCACCGCAATTAGCCTAAGTCTTAAAGGCGCAAAGTGTAAATGTTGGCAAACCTATATTGCCTGTGTGGTCTAGTGGTCCGGCGTTAGAAGTAACTACTTGAAGTCCCGGGTTCGATCGCTGGGTTTAATAACAAAAAATATTAGAAAATGTGTATTATTTTCAGTTTTCTAATAAAGATAATTTTTCTAGGATTTTATATGTTCCCGGTTCTCAATAGGCTTGCCAACTATCACACTGTGCGACTTAGTATCTCCGGCTAGTCGTGTGTGTCCTAGTTGTATATTTGTTTACACTTTTAGTCATTTAGGCATGAAGATAGTGGCAACCCGTTCACTAACCGGGCAATCCAATCTCGTTCAACGTTGTTTTTAAACAATATAAAGTATGATTTTAAAACAGGTCCGGTCGAACGTCCGAATCTGTCAATTTACAGTCTTGGCGTTGCACCGTCGGTCCACATCCTTATTTAGGACGATGACGTAACACCCGATGACGATATATACAACGATACATTTTGATTTCTGAATTAAGGCGACCTTAGTAATCCAAAAATTTATATGCTCCATACTAAGACTTTCCCAGGCTCTTCAGAAGAATGCAACAACTTTTCTATCACACATTTATGACAAGTCAACGTCTATCCGTGGATTAAATTTATTTATGGGTTTTTGTATATATAACATATTAAACATATCCGTATTATAATTTGTAGGTTGTCATATAAGTTGAACACCACAGGTTTTTGTTTTCATCTGTGTATTCTTTTCACAGACGAGAACCCAAAAAATGAGTATCTTCACGCACATATCCTCGAAGACGTAGACAGAGACTCAACCAGGGCACCCAAGTCTAGCCGAAGACACTAAGTCCTATAATATAATATTTGGCAAGCCTATCGCCAACCAAGCACATATCCAATCCCAGGCAACATTTTATTAGGAAATTGGAAAAACTATGTTTTTGTTGCTCGTATGTTATTTGTTGCTCGACCCCGAAATCGAACCAACTTCATGATACCAAGTTCAGCACCTGGACGTCTCGACCACAGAGACGACTCATGATTTCTTTATTCCACCATTTTTTTATCTTAACGATTTTTTAGGTATAAAGTAGTGGATTAATTTTTACATTGTTTGAAATGTGATCATTTTATTTTTAATGTTGCGCCCGGTTGGCGATAGGCTTGCCACCTATCACATTGTGGGACTTAGTATCTTCGGCTAGTCGTAGGTGATCTGGTTGTGCCTCTGCCTACGTCTTCAGGGATATGGGCGTGAAGACACTTACATTTTATTTTTGAAAAAACCCTTAAGGAGTCGAGTGAAAAGAATATTTCTTATACTTATTCAGATTGACATTATATTTATTACAATTAAAAAAAAACAATTATCACAAATTCATGTAATTCTGAAATAAGTAATAGATTAAAATATATTTTAATTATTAAACAAAATATTCTTCCGTAAAAAAAGTGAAAACGTAGTGTTCGACGACCACCCACCCGGTGGACTGATGATCTGGTCAAAGTCGCGGGCAGTCGCTGGATACAAGCGGCTGGTGACCGCAACTTGTGACGGTTTTTGGAGAGACTGCTGAACTTAGGTCCAGTGGACATCCTCCGGCTGATGATGATGATGATGATGATAATTTAAGACGGAGGGATAATTTTCCATGTACAACAAAATATGTGTCACATAAAAATAAATATAGTGAATGTTTATTTTTTAAGATTATAAACAGTATCACACTGGTTTTCCCTTTTTATTGTCAATTAACTTAGTATTTTTCAACCTCGGCTTCAAAAGCATCGAAATGTTTGCCATCGGGGTCGTACTTGGTCCTGAACTGCTTGTACCCTTCTGGCAGGAAGTCTTTGGCAGCTTTGACGAACTGACGGCCATGATGTCTCTGGATATCGTTACATTCATGACAAGCATCAGCTATAATTTCGGCCAAGTGAACTGAAATCAAACACAAATTTCTTAACTGTCATGTATTGTGATAAGTGTAATATTTATTGAACTGTCTTGTTTACCGATCATCGATAATTGGGTTCGATTACCGAGCAGGAGCCACCAACCGTCAAAGCTTATAGCAGTATTATTTACATTTTACTGAATGTCACCTTTTTGTTTTTTTTTTTTGATATAATGATACTGGAAGGCAACCAATCAACCGGATTTCCTGATAGTAAGAAATCAGGCCATTTAGGCCAACCTGAGGGGGGGATATTAGGCCTCGAGCAAAAGTAAGATTATCGGTTACCTTATCCTCCGAACAGGAACACGTTAACGACAAGCACTGACGCTATGGCGGTATAGGTAAGACGTGGTACTAACCAATCCAGGCTAGTAGCTGTGAAACTCAACATCCTAATCAGATGTTACGGTATTAGTGACGGTAAGATTATGCTCGCCTTTTAACAGGTAGTATAATTGAAATACTAGCTGTTACGTTGTTAATGGTCCCACAGGAACTTTTTTCGGGATAAAAACTATACTATGTGTTAATACAATTACCCTCTATGTGTTTGCCAAATTTCATAAAAATCGGTTCAGCAGCAAAATACAAGGGCTATAATGTGAACATAGCATAAAACTGGTTTCCACTGGCCGCAGTTGCATTCGTAGGCTGGTGAAGTCATGACGCATACTGTTATCGCGGGCAGATTTAAATTAATGTTTTTAAAAGCAAATATCATAATTTGGTTATAACATTAAAATGCCATGCCATTTAGGCTTGTACCCCATTGTTATTAAACTTGGCTAGTCTTTCAAAGTAACTCTGTATACAGTATAATGCATTTTATTAAAATCGGTACAACGCTTTATTCATAAAAGCGTAACACATACAGAGACTGATTTTCAAATGACAATAGATAAATATATTTGCGTACCATAATGTATGAGAATATGTAAATTTAATAAATTTTGTCACAGCTTTTAAATACACATATCTCACAAATAAATAAAAAAAACTTCATTAGGCCAGACTATTTGATAAGTTCAGGACTCGTTTGGATTTGTACAGTGGGTTTAATGTCAGTGCTCGTTAGTGTTGTGTTTTGGTTTTGGTATCTAACTTAAGGTGGCTGGTAAACCAAGTCAACCAAGTCAATTCAGGTCTAAAATCAAGTCTAATAAAAGAGTAGGCATTCTTCATTGTTTAAAATAGCCTGTTAGTTCTACAAAAACTTACTTTTGACGGATCTTGGAACTGGATCGCAATCTCCTTTATCTATGTAGCAGTCCAGATGTCTCTGCAGGAGAGGTATGTCCTTACTGTAGATGTCGTAGTTGAACTCGTCCATGATATCATTGTAGCAGAATACGGCAGTTAACATCCATCCCAGGATCAAGATCTTCATTATGACAGTTTTTCAGGTCTTTAGAAACACGATAAGTTTAATTTTTTTTATTCAAATCCGACTTCATTAAAATTATTTCTTTTATTATTATGAATAATAATGTTTATTGTTATGTGAACTGAGGCACTCCGAGTGAGTCTTATTTATGTTTATAAACAAATTTTTTTGTGATATATAATGTTTTTAAAACACAAAAGATAAAATTAGTACAGTAATATATGATTTTACGTCAAAACAGCAATTTGTTCTTAAAACTAATAACGTATTTTAATAAATTAATCTGCCAACCGTTATACGACCGCTAATATGTAGGGTTCTGTACTGCAACAAAAGATTAATCTTTCTGAGTAATTTTCTTTCGTGTTAGTCTGGGCTCCTTTGCAGAATAGATTAACTGCTTTCCTGCCAGGCAGCTCGTAAAAGGTTAGCATAGGTTTAATTGAGGGCACGATTACAGTTGTCTAGAACCCCTATTACCGTCACTAACACCGAGACATATGATAAGGTGGTAGAATTAGACTCACCCGAATTGGCACTATCGCCTTACCTATTCCTGCCACCTTAAATTCAGTGTTTCGGTTTGGAGAATAAGGTAACCATTTGACTTACTTTTGCTCGAGACCTATATCGCGGCCTTAGGTGGGCTTTGCCACTATTGGTGTCTCTAGGTTGCGTAAATTTCTTACCATCGGGAAATCCGTCTGCTTGTTTGTCTTCCGATGTACGTATGTACGTATACGGCTTCCATGTCCTTGATAATGTAGATGGGTATGTGTTAAGACAAATAAGAGAAATGTTAGGCTTAAAAGAATCTCTTTTAGCTTATCATGGGTATGTTTCTTCCGTTTTGCAATATGGTATTCCTATTTAGGGAAATTCTGTAGAACTAATTAGAATCTTCAGAGTTCAAAAGAAGTGTATAAGAGCAATATGTAGTGTTAATCAGTTGCATTCATGCAAACCACTTTTTAAGTCTCTTAAAATATTACCTTTACCTTGTTTATATATTTTGGCTGTATGTGTATTTGTAAAAAATCATCGTCATTTGTTTCAAACAAATGCTGAAGTCTTAGGCTTATCACATTTTAGAAATAGTGAGAAACTCTATGTGCCTAACCAAAAACTCAATATTTGCAAAACTAATATATATTGCATGTCCATTCGTATATACAACCAGATTCCTGAATTCCAGAATCTTAAATCATTGCCATTAAAAAGATTTCAAAAGAAGTTATTTGACTTGTTCTTAGATAAGACATATTATAGAGTTAAAGATTTTCTTGCAGACAGGCTTAAATAATATATATTTTGTAATAATAATAATAATTTATTATTATTTCAGAAACCGGGCTATGTTTGGAAACGATGGTACTACAAGGACGATAGGTTATAGTACTGGCTGCCGGGGAGTTTGTTTCGCCGTTTCTTCTCCCGACTGGCTAGGTTTGGAAACGGTGATAGTTTACGGTAGATAGGGTTAAAATTGTTAACATTTTAAAATTGTTTGTAAGTTATAATTCGAATTGTAATAAGAATAAAACTATTTGTTGAATGAATATTTAAACATTGTGAATATAACTAAATAATCAGTTTTTAAAAATATATAAATATTTTCACACCACAATGTGGTAGAATATGTTGGAAAGCTTAAATAATTTTGTGACAACTTCAACACACATATTCCGCAAATAAATATATTTTCTTTCTTTCTTTTCTTTAAAGTCATGTAAAACATTACCATCATGTTTTACTACAATCAGCAGATATGTGTAAGAAAATCCTAAAAGTCGCTTAGTTCGTGATAGCCAAAATCTACAAAGAAACCGTTTTTAGAAAACGCTGATTCAAAAAAGTGAAAATGTACTAATAAATTCACCGTGATCACGAGATCACAAGATCATGCCATGTGATTTCCAAACACTTTGAGTTTTCTGGCCTAAGACGAAGAACTAACTGGACTAACCCTATCGTTATTCAAAACTTCAGATTCATTAAACGAGTTACTAAATATGTAATATCAAAATATATGTACTACTAGAATGTATGTACCAATAGAACACGTCAGGATTCTAAAGCGTTCCCACCAAGTGGTTCCAAACGAGGACGACCAGAACTCTCTGAGAAAAGTATCGCCAAAAATAACACAGATATCCCCCGCCTATTTATTCAAAGTAATAATTCACAATCTATGGCTTTTTCTACCTTTCGCTGTGAAACAAAGTAGAGTGGACACTTCTGGACCAAAGGTTGAAAAGTAAAGTTTAAGGTAAAGGTCAAATGAAAGCTACGAATATATGGTTCATTTATTTTAATAGTCGTAAGTCTCAGATGTGGATATAGTCTGGTCAATATAAGATATAAGGTTGCATTAAAGACCCTTTGTGAATTTATCTTTTAGAATATAGTATGGATGTATTATAATACATTCAAGGTAATTTCGATGCTATGAGGGGGTTGCGTTCCGAGATATACCTAAAAATGCGTTTTTTTTCTTCTACGCAGAACCAAAAATTATTTTTTAATGAAAATTGGTACATATATTCTACGTATTGGTACGTAAAAATATAATAAAAATAAATTTCCGTAGTAGTTGTTTGTATTAAAAGATATGTGTGTGTAATGATTTTTGCCAAATACTTTAAAAAATATGACTTACAAAATAGCACTTTTGTGGATTTTGATGGTTATACAATCTAAACAATAGCCTATAACTTACACTAAGTTTTCACTTTGGTGACTTTATTAGAACTAATTGAAAATACTTTTTTAATTCTTAAGAAAAGAAATTATTAATAAATTAAAAAATTAACATATATCACTGGCATTAAGTAAAATTTTCAGAAGTGTCCACCAGTTTTTTTCTTGGTTCATGTTCCATATATAATTGCCCACTTTCCTTAGAAGAGGCATCAAAATATCTCCACGTCGGTCCAGGTCCTCTGTGTAGAATAGACCATCTGCCATCTTACCTGGCAGCTTGTAAGAGGCGAGCAAAGGCGAAACGACTCATAACTAATCACTACTGGTAGAGTACCATGATGCAAAACATCTGTCTAAGTATCCAACACCTTACCTATTCCTGCTGCTGCTATAATATCGTATTCCGGTCCGAAGGGTGGCGTAGCCGATAGACTTGCACAATTTGACCTAAAACTTCTAGTGGTCCAGTTGACTCTCATGCAGTCAATCCGGGTTCAATTTCCGAGTCGGGCAATACTAAGGAAATTTGTTTTTTACAATATTCTAATAAAAAACGTTGCTCTAAATTGGACATGTACCCGGTTGGCGATAGGCTTATGCCACCTATCACATTGTGGGACTTAATGTCTTTGGCTAGTTGTAGGTGCCCTGCTTGTGCCTCTGCCTAGGTAGTAAGTAGCTTATGGGGATATGGTTTTGAAGATACTTACTGACTTTACAAAACATCAAGGCAAGTCGGTTTTGTGATATTACGCACCATGTAAAGCCAGCAGAATATTCAGTTTCGAAGGTCCGTGATTTGCCGGACTATCGAGCATAAACGTCAACTTTGGACAAAGGATAACCGCAAATGTTTATCATAAGTACATATTCTAACAAAAGCTCTAACCTTTTACAAAAGTTGCTGCAGAAGACTTGCTCCAAATTGTTCAGGATTAGAAGTTTAACCGCCGGTAAAGTTTACATCTTTATATATAAAACGAGTTCAATTATTTTTATTATAAGCAAACTAGAAAAATACCAGAACTATGTAATTAGTATATAATTACTGAATCTTAATAAGTACATTTACGTCAGTTCCTTCGTCGGTTTGTAGTTTTACAAATTTTGTGATTAACGAATTAAGGATTTGAATGGAAAATTTATTTTATTTTGATATACATTTTTTAGAAATCGATCTTTACTACAAGTAGCTATACTTACATCAAAACTGTGTATGAATTATTTATATTTTAGACAGATGATCTATTCTACAAATAAAATTAGATTTCAAAAAACGTGCAAACGAAGATGTGTTTCCGCCAAATCGCTAATTTTCAAAACAAACCATGGTTTTGGATTATCATTCTTAGCCGAAAACATTGTAGAAACACACATATAATTGTTTGTAGGAAAATCAATACAAAAACTAATAAGAAAATCAATTTCTATGCGGCTAGCCTCGGACATAATATAAAAATCAGAGGCCCATATGATAACGTTCTAATTTCGCAAAATCTAATTTAAAAAAAGTGTTTACTGAGTTGCAAGCAAAGGTTGTTTTTATGAGCTTAGTTTATATGACTAATTAAAGCGCACTGTATAACCTCAACGTCTTTTTTTAAACGAGAAATCAACAAACTTGAGTACGACTCTCCTTATGGTAAGACCTTGGCCTAAAACTGCCAAAAAATATTATGTAGAAAGAACTATAGAAATCGTATAATAAATATCCCGTTCTCCTTGAGGACAACAAATTAAATAAATTAAAAAAAATAAAAAAAAATAGAACAAGCCTTTATTTAAATGCTCAATAAAGAAGAAAATATTTTTTTTAAATATTAACTATGAACTTACAAACTCAATATTTACAACTTATATGACCATTAAAACCTCGGCATGGCCTCAGGATTGAGAATGACGGCACATTATTTTTCGAATTGTTCTTAATGAGCTCTCTTAATTGATATCCATTTTATAGAAGTGCATTAAAAATAACTATTCCTTCATCTTGGATGATCCACCACATTGAATTTAGAATGACGTCACATTATTTTTCGAGGCGCTCTCAACTAGAACTCACTTTTACAATATGGGTATCAAATGAAAGGGCATTTGATACCCATATTGCAAAAGTGCAATAAAAATAATCATTTCGCCATCTTGAATAGTCTGCCATATTGGATTTACTTTTTTTATCATATTTATTACTTTTTTTATTATATTCACTTATTTTATCGTACATTGTCATCAAAATTAAACGTGTATATAAAATTTCAGCTCAATCTGTTGAAGATATCTGCTTCAAAATTGCCTTCGAAAATTGTACCTACCCGAACTAACATACATACATTGCAAGTTAAATTGAAGCTTTTAAAATAGGCTACTTGTAAATCATATAATAATAATATTGTAACGTTAACCTCGTGAAAGCTGAGACGGAAAAAACTGTCAAAATACTCACTCACTTGGTTCACGAGATGACCGACATCTGGGAAGTTGACTCAACAACAATTGTCCAGATAGTTGTGTCAGTAAACGGTTTTGTAGCAAAAAGTCTCGATCAACATCTTAAGAGACTAGCTCTGCAACCCTGGGTTAAGGGCCGAATTCGGAAAGCAGCAATTTTGGGGACAGCACGCATTGTGCGGAGATTCCTCACTCTGTTGCCCTGACCACTGACGGTTCAGTTGAATAGAATTGAATAGAATATTTATAGTAAGTATAACAAGATACATTTTTTGAAAGTCAAGTAAGTATAACAAGATATATTTTTTGAAAGTCAAAATTTAAATTAACAATAACAATAAGACAACAATAATTAATAATGATTTGCCATTATATAAATCTACTAAGACCATCGTCTTTGGAACTATACTTTTTGGAACGAAGTTCCTTACGACAGGCTTGGAGAAGATAGAGATTTTGCTGCACCACCAGACTGAAAAAAATGTGATAGTGAAAAATCGTAAGAAAAAGCCGTGGAATAAAACCGTTAAATGAGACGTACGCATAAGCGACAGCCGTACACAAAAGCAAGTAATGTATAATACCTTTCTCCCTCACTCGACCCCGCCATTTTATTATGTTTATATTTTTAGTATATATTCTTTTATCCCAATTTTATAAATTTAGAAATAATGTGAAAAAATGTAATAATGATATATTTATTGTACACAAAACATTATCACTAAACACAAACATAAAGATTATACAGTAAGCTGGGCAAGCTTATCTCCAGCAACAGTGAAAACTGACCAGTGAAAAGGAAAATAGGCGAATAGGCCATTAGGCCAACAGTCCAACAGGCCCCTAAGCCAGTAAGACAGTAGGTCAACATGCCAATAGCTCTAATAATTATTGAAAAATAATGGTGGTGGCCTAGTAGTTGACCTCAAATAGCCCTGTCTTCTATCGTAGATAGGTTATTAATATTGGCCGGGAAAGACGGAGGATCTCTACCCGAGATAGTTACTAAACAACATTACCAAATATTTTGATATCAAGAAAGACATGTACTATTTTACGTGTCACTTACAGTTGTTGCTGTTATTGTATCTTCACGACCACATCCCCAAAGAGGTAGGCAGACACGCAACTCAGGACATTAACGACTAGCCGAAGACACACTAAGTCCCACAATGCGATAGATGGCAAGCCTATCGCCAACCGGCACAAATTCAATCCCGAGCAACATTTTTTATAAGATAATTGGAAAAACCACATTTTATTTTTCTTGCCCGACCCGGGAATCGAACTCGGGGCCTCATGAACTCAAGTCCACCACCTGGACCGCTAGACCACAGAGCAAGTTCTATTAGATAAAATACGAGTGTTGTATCCCTACCCTAAATTTCTATGTGGACGCCCCTGCTGTGCATCCTCGCCTTACTTTATTCTGTTAGATTTCATATAAGACTTTCACGTTTAGCACATTGGCATAATATGTTATTTTATCAATATCACCGAAAAATATTTTGTTGTCTTCTTCCAATAAAAAAACTAAGCGCTTGTAATGTCCCACAATAGGTGGTAAGCCTGTCGCAAACCGGGCACATAGCCAATACCGAGGCTATTTTCTATTAGAATATTGAAAATACACAATTCCTACTTTTTTTCTTGTCCGACCCGTGAATCGAACCCGGGACCTCTAGAAGTCAAGTCCGATGCCAGACTGCTAGATCACGTAAGCGATAACTTGCAGTTTATAGTTAAACAGCCTACCACTTTAAATTTTTACTGAGTTATCAGAACTAAAACTTAAAATTTATCATAATACGAGTAATTTTGGAAGATTGAAAAATTTACCAAATGTTTGTACGGCTTATCTATTTATTTTTTTAATTTCTTGACAAATCTTTCATAACACTTGACAAATTTAATCTTGACAGTCTTTATTTTTTTTATTTCTTGACAAAGCCACGTAACTTATGGATTGGATCAGAAAGCAATCAACTTCATGCTTGGGCCTATTAAGTTAAAAGCGATTACGAATAATTATTGGAGATCAGGCCGTGAATCCAAGTTGCTTAACCCTGAACGTAATCGAAGAATCCCTTTTTGCCTATCTTTTACTGGTTAAACTTTGGATAATGTACACGAAGTCTCTATAACATAATTTATTCATTTTCTCTTTTGCACAACTAGTCTTTCTTTTATTTATCCTATTTATATTATCCTAGACGTACTGCTGGTTAACTTAACTAAAATGTTACTCTAAAATTGGTGAATATCCCCACACACGTAGAAAGTGATTTACCAGTTCACTTATTTTTCGTACTACAAACAACAATTTCTAGCCCTCGACCGAAAAATAGTGATACGTTAATCATGTAAATGGTATACGTTTGTGTCTATCTGTGGTATTATAAAACTATCTCGATCACAACTTTCAAACAAAAAATCCACATCAAAATCGGTCCATCAAAGACTCGTCAAACTTATAACATCTCTCTTTTATGATGCCCTGCGTGCGTGGGTGCCTTGGTTGTACCTCTGCCTACCTCTTCGGGGATAAGGGCGTGAAGATACTCTCTCTCTCTTTTATCGTCGGTGGCTAAAAATAATGACGTAATAAATGTGTAAAACCAAAGTGTGTTTGGATCTTTTATACAAGGATATCATATTTTAATATATATGCGCATTAGAAAGATGCAAGGTGATAGGCTATATTTGTATCTTCATCTAAACTGACTTCGCAGTAGAGTTAAATAATTTTAATACTTGGATGTCGCCGTGGGTGTAATATTAAAAACGTTTTCACTAGTGATAGGGGAGGCTAGAAGGGGATTTGTGCAATTAATGAAGGGCATCAGATTATGATAGGTATTGGAATAACTAATGCCACAGATTTTCATAATGTGACAAATCTCTAAATGTTCTCGAATATGTACAATTATATTACATTGGGTGTATTGCTTGCCAATATTGAGTGAATATTACAGTGTTTTGACGATTTGAGCTTAATGGAAGAGAGTAGGAGGGCCAAAAGCATTCAAATAACATTACGGCGATCGGTGTGATTGACATATTTCCATCATCGGTTTAGGTTTGGCACATATTAATATCTGATACAATATACAACTAAGCGTATCGTCACGCTCAGCCTAATTGTTCTGTTAGCTTTTACAGCCGCTTTCAGAAACGTCAAATGATATTTAATATATCATTAAGTCAACATTTTGGTCGGAACATATCGAATTAATGACTGATTAAAAGATAATTGACGTCTCTAAGTGCTACACCTAAAATGTAAGCATCACGTCTATCTGATCGACAAAGTGCAATACGGAGCTTGAGTACTATAATAATACTATAGTATTTATTGGGTATACCTCTATCAGCAATTCAAATTAGCTACGCAGTGATTTATAGTTTATCTTTAAGAAAACTTTGGAGGATCCACCTGTAAAAGTTAGTTTATTATTTTATATTAATAAATTAAAAGGATTTGTAAATGGTTTGCTCCTTGAGTAATTAAGTGTAATTTAGAATAAAACGATCTTCCTTACGGCATTAGGTGTATGTTCCTAATTAGTGCAAAGTAATTACTACAAAGTAATTTGTTCGAATTATTGTAGCAGAATAATGAAGTCATTCCTAGACTATAACATAACGTAAATCTAACAAGGTAGTAGTGTTCTACGATTCGTCTAGATTAGGATCACCGCTTTACGTTAATCTGCCATCATAGCCTTAGTGCTAGTTATTATTGCGTTTCAATTGGCATGTAAATCAACCCGTGTTGGTCCGGGCTCCTTTGCAGAATAGATCATCTGCCTTCCTGCCAGGTGGCTCGTATAAGGCGAGAACAGGCTTTTCGTCAGTTACACCGTGACATCGTACTAGGTCGTAGAGTTTCACAGCGACTCGTCCGGATTGGTACCACCGCCTTACCTATTCCTGCCTCCATAACGTCATGACGTGTTCCGGTTTGGAGGGTAAGGTAGCCGGTAAACTTACTTTTGCTCAGGCCTAACATCCCGACCTCAGGTTGGCAACGCACCATTACCACCTTTAGTATCTCTAGGCGGCGTGAATTTCTAACCATCAGGAAATCTGTCCGTTTGTTTGCCTTCCATTATCATAAAAAAAACCTGGTAAACTTACTAACATATTTCGTTACCATCGGAAAATATTTTTTGCTGAATCGTATAATGTTAAAACTAATTTGCACTTTTGTGTTACTAATATATACTTTATATACAGGGTTACATTCAGAGGAACAGCCAAATTTTAACATAAGGCATTTAAGGATAAAAAACTGGTGCATTTGTAACCGACTTAAAATAAAAGGATGAGGTTCTCAATTCGCCCAGTATATTTTTATGTATGATGTTCATGTTTCAGAACCGATTTACGTAATTATTTTTTTTGATGCGGAACAGTTCCGAATTGGTCCCTTAAAAATTTTACTCAGGTAGGCCCATTAGTTTTTTTTTTCTAAGCATTTTTCATCTATTTTTGTCTATCCCGATGTCTATTTTTATTAAATTAAATCGTATCAGCAATAAACTAAGAAGTAAGATAAAAAACCGAGTTGGTTATTGCCGTAGTTTTTTTTTTGATATTAATTCCGAAATTGTAATATTTCGTTTTATGAACATTCATTTCAAATCGACCGTGTTACTACTTCACTTGTCATCTACGTCGTCCCTAGTACGAATCATGACATCACCAGCCTGCGCATGCGATTGCGGTCGGCGTTTACGTTATAACCGAGCATTTTATATTTTACGCCGGATAAAAATTCGGGTTGCTTACAACGAGTCCTTTAATTTGATACCCATATTGTACAAGTGCATTAAAAATAATTATTCCGACATATTGGACGGGCCGCCATATTGGATTTAGAATGACATCACATTACTTTTAGAGTTGCTCTTAACGAGTCCTTTCATTTGATACCCATATTGTGGAAGTGCATTAAAAATAATTATTCTGACATATTGGATGGTCCGCCATAGTGGATTTAGAATGACGTCACATTGTTTTTCGGGTTGCTCTCAACGAGTCCTTTCATTTGATACACATATTGTAGAAGTGCATTAAAATAGCTGTTCCGACGTATTGGATGGGCCGCCATATTGGATTTAGAATGACGTCACATTACTTTTTTGAGTTGTTCTTAACGAGTCCTTTCATTTGATACCCATATTGTAGAAATGCATTTATGCAAATAACTACTCCGGCATCTTAGATGTTCCGCCACATTGGATTTAGAATGACGTCACGTACCTTATCGTATGTTGTTATCCAAACTAAACGTGTATACAAAATTTCAGTTCAATCTGTTGAAAATTTCTCTGAAGTCCTAAAAAAAGTCTTCTATCTATATCTGCCCCAAAATTATCCCAGGACATAGCCTCATTGCGGAGTGAAACCAGGACTAACAAACATTTTTGCATGTTTCATAATATTAGTATAGATTGTTTACCTAGCTAGAATATACTAAGAACTACGTGCAGTATGTAATATGATTGTTAGCAAACGTTGCTGTTGAATATTTGCAGTACGGTTTGTAGCTGGGAGTAAATTAATGTTGATTTTACGAGCTTGGGGAGTTTTAGTTCCGAACCAAATGAATTGGGTCGGAATAAAGAATATGTTTAATTTGTTTCAGTGTTTATTCTATTTTTCATTACTGCGTTTAACGATTTCAGATTTAAAATAATTTATGAAATGTACATAGTTTTTTAATAGTTCTGTTTGATTTTTTTTAAATGCAACAAAAAGAAAATTCGGTTTTCTCAATTTTATAAAAAAAAACTTTGCTTGGGAATGGATATGTACCCGGTTGGCGATAGGCTTGCCATCTATCACATCGTGGGACTTAGTGTCTTCGGCTAGTCGTGGTTGTCCTAGTTGTGCTTCTGCATACCTGTTCGGGGATATGGGCGCGAAGATACTTAAATGCAATAATAATCTGCTTCGTATGCTCTTTAAAGTTTTTCACTTCACCCTGTAGGAACTTGTTAAAATATAATAGAAAAAAAGTATTTTATATACTTCTCTCAGTTTAAATCTGTTTGTTTACTAAAATTTACAAAAATCGCTTTAGCTCTTTTAATGTTAAAGTGAAACTAATACATAAACATTCCTACATCTTTTCACATTTTAATATTATAGGTAAAGCACCTAGTACCTGTAGATTATGTCACTTAAAACTAGGAATTTAAACGCTGTCAAACTACAAACAATCACTATAATTTTAACTATCAATATAATATAGTAGATCCTCTAGGTACCCAAGAAACTGTCTGGTATCCCATCATTAGATCCGAACTTAGCGGCAATATGACCATCTTTAAAGTAACATCTTTCAATAAAAAGAATTTTCTAATTCAGTACACAGATAACGGAATAACTGGTACTCATTTTAAAAATATAGACGTCACGTATTAAAAACTCTTACCTTTTTATTAAGTGGATTAGAGACTTAATAATCCTTTAAGCATTATTTTAATCAACTCAAAGAATACGTATATTCCGTAGAAATCTTTACAAATATTGGAAATGTGAATCTTAATCGGCTTTAAGCTTGAAATCTAAGTTCAAACAGAAGCCGACGAAGTCGCAGTCGAATAGCCATTTATTTATAGACAAGGACTCCAGTTTTTAATTACCGACCTTATTGAATGAACGAGAGGCATTGCGTGTGAATATTTTCACCAATTTTAGAGATAACGAAAGCGCTATGCTTTAAATGTGTGTGACACAGGACAATTTGCATTGTCAATGACCATAAAATCTATAGTTGCGGCTTGGACTAAGTGTATATTTAATTTAAAAAAAACGACATTGTATGTCCGAGTCCTATTTTTTATACTTTTGAATCATTCGTGAAAAATAATTTTCATTTGAAAGAGCAAACTTTCAAGGTAGTCCGCGTTTGCAAAACTTATGTGTATACTACAAGTTTTAAAGAAAAATGTTTTTTCTAAGATAGGATTTGATCCTGCACCCTTTTGTCTCAAGCCAACTAATGCTCTAACCATTTGAACTAAAGTTACTAAGGATTCAAAATCTGAAGCGAAATTTTTAATTCCTTTCTTAACAGTTTACAAGAATATTTATGTCCTCTAGATACACAGTTCTGTGTACCTACTGAATGTTTTTTTTTCATTGTAAATTTTTATACTTTAAACAAAAAGTAACAAGAAACGATTTTTAAATCATCGTCATTTATTTCCACGATCTAATTTCACACTCTAATGCTTATTTGTGGTAATTTTAAGTCTCTTTCATTTTACCATATTAGCGTGTAGTCAGAGGCTGGATGATTGTGCAGGGCCACCGCTTTGTTTCTGTATACTTACGGAATGGTAGAAATTGCAACGGCTATGTCATAATTATGTTAGGTTATTTGGTGAACCAACACTGTCGTAATAAAACAATTCCCTTATACGCACTTTATTGTAGTAAACACTTGCACATAATATCCACCTGACACTTTTTTTTCTTTATTTAATACTTTTTGTTATTTTTCAGCCAACCTGTTTTACTTTTTTCAGCATCATCAGGGCTTTGATGATTTTGAAAAGTATTAAATAAGTGTATGGTGGATAAGTACAAATTTTTAATACAAAAAAGTGTGTACACAATCTACTTCCACCAAGTGCCGACAAAAGCAAGTATAGACTCTAACTCCTTTATATGCTTATTTTTCAAAACCGTGACGTATTATTTAGAAACTGCATTTCACTATTCATAAATAATAAAACAATGTTCGTAATTCGTATATGTCTATTCTATATTTAATCAGAAACTGCATCGAACAATTCTTGTATAATTAAGCCGTTCTCCCCGTGTTGGTCCGGGCTCCTTTGTAGAATAGACCATCTGCCTTCCTGTGCCAGGCAGCTCGTAAAAGGCGAACATAGGCTTTTCGTCACTAACACCGTGACATCTGACTAGGTGGTAGAGTTTCGCAGCGACTCACCCGGATTGGTACCACCGCCTTACCTATTCCTGCCGCCATAACGTCATGACGTGTTCCGGTTCGGAGGGTAAGGTAGACGGTTAACTTACTTTTACTCAAGGCCTAAGATCTCCTTCTCTGGTTGGCAACGCACCATTACCACCTTCGGTGTCTCTAGGCGGCGTGAATTTCTTTCCATCAGGAAATCCGTTTGCCTGTTTGCCTTCCAATGTTATAAAAAAAAGCTATTTTTGTATATGTCTCGTTCATATTCCCACAAATCTCCATAGCAATCAGAAGTTGTATTGAACAATTCTTGTATAATTAAACAATTATTGTATATGTCTCTTCCACATTCCCGTATATCTGCGGGATAGAGGCAGCATCGCACACAGCACTGATTGGAAGGGCCACACCGTTTGAACAATTTTTGAATAATTAAACAATTTTTGTATATGTCTCTTCCATATTCCCGTATATCTGTGTGGTAGTTAGAGGCCGCATCGCACACAGCCCTGATTGCATGGGGCCGCGCTGTTTGCGTATCGTTGCGGAACACTCAGCGGGCCGTGCTGGGATTTATAAATGTGCTAGGTGCTTTCAAACGTAGTCTCCCCTAAAGCAGTTCCACCCTTTTTTACCTTTTTTTTTAAAGGCGGTTTTTTTCACTTTTTTTAAATTTCATTGTGCCTTAACCATCTTCGAGAAAAGGTTATACGTTCAACTCCTATGTTTTTTATATATATTAAATAATTTCTCTATCACTTATACGTTTATTCCAAAAATCCTTTTTTATTTGAAATAGCGTATTTCGAAGGTGGTACTCGTATTGAAATCGAAGTCGATTTTAGTAATTTTACAGAGCTTAAATTATGAAGTATGCTGTGGTGCATAAATGCGATGACCTCGTCAGCCAATAAGGTAATAATCAATAAGATTACTGGACTCGTTGGTCGAGTGTATAGCGTACACGCCTAACTACACCGATCAACTACGAAGCTCGGGTTCGAATCCCGACGGGGGCAGGCATTTGTGTGATGAACATTTAGATGTCTGCATTTCCGGGTCTGGGTGTTTATTATATTTATTCTGGTATCTATTTAAGTATTTCTGTGTATTAGAATCGACTCATAACACAAGCATGTAATTTGCTTACTTTTTGGTTAGATTCAATTTGTGTAAGTTATCCATAGATATTGATTTATTTATTTATTTATTACTACACAAAGTTAGTCAATCACTCTGTGGCAATTTCTTCAAATGAACTTCCAGATTGTTTCGAACTTCTTACATTTTATGTGTGCTCTTTGAATTAAGTATTAATTATAATTTTCAACTACAACACTCGAGTAATACCCAAGGCTGATATCCACAGCCTGCGAAACCGTCACGTTTGCAAGAGAAAAGAAATTGAGGTGGAGGAAGATAGGCAGGTCTGCAGAAAATCATGTCATTTTGCATCCGACAATTTTGGCTGATACTTTTAAGTATAGGTATTTATTTAAAATCCCAGACATACTGATAACGTTTTAGTACTTTCTTTTTCCTTTCATTTTTCTTAATGTAGTCGCTGGTTTTAAATAAGCCTTTAGTAAGTCTAGTTTTATAATTTTGTAAGCGAGCAAAAGATCAAAAGTCTTCTCATAACACGACAGTTGCTACTGGTGCGCCAAGATTTTATTGACAAAATCGTTGAATAATGTCATTGTATCAACATGTAACATGATAATAGTGAGCACTAAAGTTATGACTTTACGTTAGTCTAGTCAAAATTTGAAAACGATTAGTTAACATTAAAATGGTGCCTTTTTTGTTGCAATGCATACGAGCAAAGCCGCAACCGACAACTAGTATATAAATTACAGCCTTAATAAGATGTCTAGACTTCTTGATATATTTTCGTTGCTTGCTCATTATTCTCAGCAACAAATACAAAAATAATGTATCTTAAGCCGTACTCTATCTTTTGTTCTTTCCGAAGCCAAGGAAGCCAATGAAAGCAGGCCCTATTCAAAAATATCCCCTGAAGCCACCAATTACTAGCCGGGAGACCCAACAATGGTTAGACTGTTTTCTGTATTAAGAACAGTATAGCGCTAGAATGTAAGCGAAACAGACTTTTAAGCAAAGATACTTCTGGCATTACTTTTAAAAATGGGACAGCAAAAAATAATGCAGATTTTCTAATGTTAAGAAATATATCACAGCCTATTTTACCTTAGATTTTAAGACTTAATGTAGGTAGAATTCTCACTTAAGTAGAACTGGTGGCTACCCTTTAGCCTAAAGCCCAGCAGTAGAAAACACAGTAATTAAGACGACAGAAGTAGATGAGGCGGTGGTACTAACACAAGCAAGTCTACCACCTAGTCAGCCAGATTGCACTGATTGATTATTCTGAATTATAAGATTATTGAACTTACGCTTCTTTATAGTGATGCCCTTTCTATCTAAGCACGAACCAAGTGGCACTGATTTAATAATTATTTAGGAGCGGATGTATAGTGCTAAAATGTCAGTGACGTTGGTTTCGAAGTCAACATTTTGCTTAGAGTTTTCCGACTAGCTGACAATTAAATAAACGGCGTTTTTTTTTTAAGAAAACAACAATGGCATTTCTAACTAATGCCAATAATATTGTCAAACACGTATAAGTGAAATGTGCATTACTAAACTGAGCTCTTGTATGGACCAATGTACAGTACTACTATTTAAATTACGCGCTTCAGCTTTACATTTTTCACTCTTTTTACACTTTACAATTTTATTTTTAAATTGGCTGACCTTATCTAAATTTATGAGAAATCATTAATTGTGTGTAATAACAACTCTATATTATAGACTCCATATTAAACACACCATCAATATTATAGATATCTTTAAAATACATTCGGATTTCCAAAGCTTGACGAATATAGACGAAGCGCATAATTTAAATAGTACTACTGTACTAAGTAATTTTACCACAGGAATACGAAAATAATTAAAATTATTAGGTATTAAGGTAGTGGATTGTTGCAGTTAAACTTTCAATAGAATAAATTTTGAGGACTGGTTTTGAATTGGCAACTTATTCATTGAATGAAAACATACTACTGTTGGTATTTTCTGTTCATTTTCATTTAACCCCATTTTTTAAAATGTTGTGAACTTTTATCAGAAATATGGTTTTCTTTTTCGCTTCATATACGCCCCTATAATATTTAAATAAATATTTTCAAAGTTATTTTTTCTTAGGTCCTTCAAAAACATTATGAGAGTGAAATTTTAAGATGTGCTTGCATCTGTAACACAAAAGTAACCTCACAAAGTAGCCTGCTATAGAAACAAGTTTCTACTTATTTTAAACATGAATTTTAGTTTCATAAAAGTGCGATTTACATATTTTTCGTTATAGTTTTTTTTGATAATAAATATTAAGTATAAATTCTCACGCGTGTACAATACAATACAATAACTCTTTTTTGTGCACCAAATACAGGGATATTACAAATACATCAAACAAAACTTAAATTATAAGATACATAAAGGCAGCCTTATCGCCAAGTCAGCGATCTCTTCCAGGCAACCCTCGAGTATGGAATAAGATATAGCGGACTTCCTGTAACGGTGCTCTTAAAAATATAAAATGCATTTATTATTTATTTTTAACACAAAATAAATCATCCTAAAAGCAGAAGCCTATTTTAATTACAAGTGTACTAAGTGCACGCACCCATTTTCTTTTATTTTTTTATTTTTACGTCGCTGAGATTATTTTGGATGAATATTAGATACATGGTGCAACAAATAAAAATATTCATTTGTAAGTAAAAAGATTCTACCAATTCAATTTTGTTTTAAAAATCGAATTTCCATTTTCACAAAGCAAATCAGCCTGAACTATCCACTCAAGATTTAAGCATTATTTAGTCGCTCATCATTTTAATTTTAGATAAAAGGATGTTGTCCACACTTTTGATGGACATGGCATTTTTGTGTATTTTTAAGATTTTAAACATGCTTTGTTGGTTTTTTCTGTATTTAAATATGTTTCATATCTTTTTATCTCCAATTTACTTAACATAATTTATATACAAAAAGGTTTATTACATTTAGTTTTTTCGCCAGACAACCTATAAGATCTAAAGACAGCAAAACCGTATTTTTTTAAGTATTACTATGCAACATTCCAACATACTAATGCATTCATTCGAAAAAGCCTATAAATACAGTATAGTTGTTAACCACTAGTAATAAAATTTGATAGTCTGGAAAAGTTACATAAATTGAATCCAAACCCAAAAAAGCAAATTGTATGTTTGTGTAATGGATGTTAGTCAACGATTCTAATACATAGAAATACATAAATAGACACCAGAATAAATTTAATAAACACCCAGAGCTGGAAATGCAGACATCCAAATGTTCATCACACATGTGCCTGCCCCGTCGGGAATCAAACCCGAGCCTCGCGGTTGGTTAGTGTAATTAGGCGTGTACGTCTAGCCACTCGACCAACGAGGCGGTCAGTCGGAGAGGTATTGGTTTCAGGAGTTTGTTTCGCCATTTCTTCTCCTTTCTGGCGAGTTTTGGAAACGGTGATAGTTTACGGTATATTGGGATAAATTAATTTGCATTCTAAAAATTGTTTGTATTAATAAATAATAATGTAATAAATACAAAATATAGTTTGAAAATAGTAACTAAATAATTAAAATTATTAATTTGATTAAAACCTATGAAAATATTTGCACACCACAAGTTGGTAGAATATGCTGGAATGCTTAAAATATAATTTTGTAACATCTTTGTAACACTCAAATTCCGCAAATAATTTTTTTTCTTTCTTACTTCCAAAACACAAAAATCAACAAACTTCAAAATTTAATAAATATCCACAATCCGATATGCAGGAATTTATGTTACGAGTATACTGGCCATTACATACACATAGGCCATTTGACTTTCTGCCAAGCTGCTCGTAATATGCGTGCATAGGCTAGCAGCTAACACCGTGACATCTGACTAGTTGTTAGACTTTCGCAGCGACTCGCCTGGATTTGTACCCCCGCCTTACCTACTATTGCCTTCCGTTGATGTGTTTATTAGTTACCTAACATACCGGCTTAAGGTTGCCAATGCACCATTACCATCTTTGTCTCTAAGCGTCCCGAATTTCTCACTGTCAGGAAACCCGTTTGCTAGTTTGCTAGAGATACATCAGTAATATTTTAAATAGTGATACTGCTATCACCAATCATAATAATCAGTGTGTTTGCGGCAGCGGCGTTAGATCAAGCAATGTTGAGGCTATCTCTCAAGGTAGCGGTTATAAAAAACGCCTACTTGTTTAAGGAGGCCTGCCGCCATAACGTCATGACGTGTTCCGGATCGGAGGGTATGGTAGCCGGTTATCTTACTTTTGTTCGAGGCCTAACATCCCGGCCTCTGGTTGGCAACGCACCATTACCACCTTTGGTAGACACCAAAGGTGGTAATGGTGCGTCGGCTAGAGACCTAGGCGGCGGGAATTTCTCACCATCAGGAAATCCGTCTGCTTGTTTGACTTCCAATGTTTTAAAAAAAATAGTATCAGCTGCTATCACCAATCATAATAACTAGTGTCTTTGCAGCAGCGACGTCAGATCAATGCATGTTGAGGCAATCTCTTAAGGTAGCGGTTATAAAAAAACGCCTACTTGTTTAAGGAACGAGCTCTTCCTAATTATTAATGAATCCATAAAAACGTATAAATTACTTAATCAATGAATAAACAATTAAAGATTTATTCTTAGTGTTGTTACGATTATCTGGTGAAGAATAGACCATAATGTTTTTTTTTATACCAGACAGCTCGTAAGAGGCGAGCAAATGTCAAATAGATTGAGATTAGCAAGACTGGTGGTAAAGTATCGCCTCTGTTATCTAGCGTTCAGCAACGGACTTAATTTCGAGAGGTACCGGGTTCGACCCTCGGCACGGGCAGCAAAAATAAGAAATATGTTTTTTTTTAATTTTCTAATAAAATTTGCTCTGTCCGGGATTGGATATGTGCCCCGTTGGCGATAGGCTTGCCACCTATCACATTGTGGGATTAAAGTGTCTTGCGGGATCAGTGGTACCCTGGTTGTGCCTCGGCCTACTTCTTAGGGGATATGGGCGTAAAGATACTTACTTAAACTAAAGTGGAAAAGTGTCGTGATCCAACTTGTCAGGGTAGAAATCCATCGCTTTTCTAATTTCTGGCAATAATGGTAGTGTTATGTTCCATTCCACACGCTGGCCTCAGGACAGTTATCACCTAGAGAACAAATCAACTGGTTCGCTGAATAAAAAAGGGGCCAAGTGCGAGTCGGACTCGCCCATGAAGGATTTCGTAGCAGCAAGTAACATAATATGCAAGGGTTCTTTCAGTTCACATTCAGTGGTTTCGGTTTATGATTTTTCAACGTACCTATCGTAAGCGATGGTTGATGGACTTATCCATTGATACCCCACACATTTGGATTTGATCAAAAAAAGTTTTTGTTCTAAAAAATTCAAAAAAGGTCAAAAGTCACTTATTATGTGGCTTTAGGTATTACACTGATAATACATCCTCCAAAATCGGTCTTTAAAACCTGCCAAGTAGTTTAGTTCTAATTTTTTTTCTCATTTATGTGTGAAAATCTGAATTCGGTTTCCAGAACAATCTAATTGCCAAGTCTCAACAGTATAGTACTTATGATTTCAACGTGACATACGGACCGAGAGTCGGATAGACAGACATGACGAATTTATAAGGCTTCCGTTTTTTTGCCTTTGACTAAGGAACCCTAAAAAGAATGTACATGTTCTTTTCTGCCCAATGAAACTCGAAAATTACTTATATGTTGCTTACTTATGTACTACTTACTTATATTATATTGCTTACTTATACATTTCTTAAAATTAGCTGACACCGGTTATGATAAACGATTTAAACTAAAAGGTTATCAGTTCTTCGAAAGAGGTTGGCAGATGTACAAACAATTTTAGCCGAAAGTGTTTGATTCCATAACGTGACAGGTGTTAAATCTCTAGCTAACTTGTATTCAAAACCATTTTAAATTTTCCGACTACTTAAACTGTGTTTATTTAATTTTCTGTTAGCAATCGAAGTTGGGGAGCGCAAAGTCGGGATTACTAGACCACAGAGTGTGACTAATGTGACAAGCGGTAAAAAAGAGAAAAGCTATGTGTGTGTGTGTGTGTGTGTGTCATTGATTGACAACACACATATACACATATTTTGACATGATTGGATTAAGCATAAGGACCACAGAGTGCAACTAGTGCGAACCCCAACAGAAACATGTGTTTGTTTATGTGTGTGCGAGCATGTGTGCCTGCGTGCGTACGTGCAGAAATTTTATCAAGGATTTTTTATGATATTGGAAGGCATTTCCTGATGACGGTTAGTGACGGTAAGCCAGTTAAGCCAGGTAAGCCAGGAAGGCAGATGGTCTATTCTGCAAAGTAGCCCGGACCAACACGGGGAAAATATAAATAAATGCGAGAATATTGCAAACCTGTATTGTTTCTGCTAAAATCTAAACCAGAGACAGTTGAAACTGGAATGCAACAACTAGTGTACATAAATAAATCCGTAACATTTTAAATTGAACGAGTATAGCTAAAGCAAACAGTGCTAGAGTAGTGAATATTGAAATTCTGTGAAACTGTTCCACAACGAGAGCGCTCAGAATATTTAGGTCAGCGTTTATGCTTGAAGGGATATCTCTTGATTTATTATATACTAGCTGCCCGCTCCGGCTTCCCACGTCATAAAATATACATATAAACCTTCCTCTTCAATAACTTTATCCATTTAAAAAACGCACCAAAATCCGTTGCGTAGTTTTAAAGATTTATGTAAAGGGACATATGGACAGAGGAAGCGACTTCGTTTTATACTATGTAGCGATTTGTAGATTTTATCTTAAGATAAACGCATCTAAAACTTAAAGGAGGATAACAATATTGGAAGTTTCTTGAAGTAATTTATTTAAAAACATTTGTACTTTCCACAATATATTTTATAATTTTTTACTTTTATAATTTAGCCAACTGGTTTCGCTATACAAGCATCATCAGGTCATAGTTGTTATATAGCCCTGATGATGCTTGTATACCGAAACCGGTTGGCTAAATTATAAAAATAAAAAATAATAAAATATATTGTGGAAAGTACAAGTGTTTCTAAATAAATTACATCAAGAATGGAACTCCACCAAGCTCCGACGATAAGAAGTATAGAATCTAAGTTTCTTGAAGACTGTCTTCTTTGTCTAAAATTTAAACACACTGTTGAAAAGATTTGAGCTTTAATAACAATGTAGTCTTGTATATTACTTTATTATATATTATATACTATATCTGTATCTATACACATAAATCTCCAATTCGCGTAGTCATTGCGTCAGGCCTGAAAGAATGAAACAACTTTTTTATTTTTTTTGTTAAGTTATCTATTGTCAGCAGAAGGTTCTTTTGAAAATAGTAACCTGGAAAATTGAAGGGGAAATGGGAAAAACTATGCTTTTTTCTATACAAAACCGTTAGTAGCCATCAATTTAATGCGATACGAAGTTTGCCGTGTCGGTTTTATAATACAGCTAAAACAAAAATACTGAAAACTTCTTCGGATATTATTAACAGAAGCTTTTCAAGAACATATATTTACATTACATAATAGTTGTTTCTTTCGGTTTTTAACTCAATAAAATTATTCCGGGTTATAGAAAGGTGGTGTCAAGAGTCTCCAAAACCAATGTTTTTATTACAAGTAGACAAAAGTTAGGTTTATCGTAATCATAACACCTGGTACTTGATACTCTCTGCTGACTCCGCTAGGATCTTGTACGTAAGTAAAACATAAATTACGAATTTTCACAAATAAATTAATTCCCCGTGTTGGTCCGGGCTCCTATGTAGAATAAACCATCTGCCTTCCTGTGCCAGGCAGCTCGTAAAAGGCGAGCATAGGCTTGCCGTTACTAACACCGTGATATCTGACTAGGTTATAGAGTTTCGCAGCGACTCACCCGGATTGGTGCCACCGCCTTATCTATTCCTGCCGCCATAACGTCATGACGTGTTACAATTCGGAGGGTAAGGTAGCCGGTTAACTTACTTTTGCTCGAGGCCTAACATCCCGGCCTCTGGTTGGCAAAGCACCATTACCACCTCTGGTGTCTCTAGGCGGCGGGAATTTCTTACCATCCGGAAATCCGTCTGCTTGTTTGGCTTCCAATGTCATAAAAAAAGTCTCCTCTGTAATCTAACGGTCTAGTGTAGGACTTGACTTCTTGAGGTCCTGGGTTCGATCCAAGCTCGTGCAACTAAATAATAGATTATGCAAATTCGTGAAAATTTAATGAAATTCAATGAAAGTTATTTTTATTGAAATTTTAATTCCTAATAAAAATAACGTTGCTCGGAATGGGATAGGTGCCTGGTTGACGACAGGCTTGTTACCTATCACATTTTCTTCGGCTAGTCGTGGGTGCCCTGGTTGTGCCTCTGTCTACCTTTTTGGAGATATGGACGTGTAGATGCTTTTTTAAAAAGGGGTTATTTGGTAGAAATCGCTTCGTTAGGGAATAAGATCTCTTGTGTACCAAAAACAAATTACACATACATTTATTCTTTCATGTGACCTCATTCTGGTACTGAGTAATGGACGAACCCTCGAAGTTCACTAATAGTTACCTAAAGCACGGCCACGGCGTTGCATGAATATGGAAAATGCCTTTAGTGAATTCGGTCATTAGAGCACTACAGTGGCATATTCCCGTGAATGTTACGAGTTTCCACACTGTTCTAAAATTTGATAAAATATTATCATCTGGCCATAATTGTCTTGCATCGATTCTGGGGATAATATTAGGTACCAAACTTACATAGCAAGCGGCCCAAGTTGCTAT
>NJDD01003145.1:121112-132554 GCA_002245505.1 Calephelis nemesis
ATAACCTCTTTGGTAGATAACAATTTGCATAGAAATAAACGCCCTATAATCTAAGGCCGGTGGTTTTTGAGCGTTAATCTATCTGATGGCTTTTAAATATTACATAAGACTTCTCATTCTCTAGTGTGAATGATTTATCTGAGTTAACAGTAGTCCTCGAAATGAACCCTTCAAGTTCAACTACAATAAAATAATGCACGGCACCACACTAATAAAGGAGCTATCTAAGTATATAAAATGGAATCTATTTACAAAATTTTTGGAGCATATTTAAATGTATTCTTTCAATTATTAACTCATTCACTCTTTTATTATTTCTTTTATCGGTACCTTAAAAAATTCAGCGGGTAGTAGCATATAATAAGATATTATCTTAAGTTGATATTTCACATGTAAGAAGTTTGATATAAACAATATGTCATTCAGATGTTAGCGTTAACTGCGATCCTGGGTTCGATAGCCCGGTTGTGCAACTCAAACTGTGTTTTTTAATGTTCTTATAAAAACTATGTTGCCCGGGATTGGATCAATGAGCAAAACATTTGCCACCTGTCCCATTGTGGAACAAACAAATGAAAGACTTCCTTTGACTAAGCATAGGTACTCCTATTGAACCTATTTGGAGATACGAGGGTAAATATGCGTAATAACATAGGTAGTATATTATTTCATAACTTTTTATCTTCTCATATAATTTAAAATTTATTAATTATTCTAAGTCAAACACCTTGTCATTATCGCCTGATATAGTGGCCCGGTGTTGGACTTGATTGTAGAAGATCCTGGGTTCTATCCCTTCGTCAAACAATAAAAAACATTTTTTTTTCAATTTTGTTATAAAAATATCGTTGCTCGGGATAAGTATGTGCCCAGTTGGTGATAAATTTACCACCTGTCACATGTATGTAGGACTTAGTGTCTTCGGCTAGTCGTGAAAGAAATGAAAGGAAATAAATATATTTATTAGCGGAATGGGTGTGTTGAAGTTGTTACAAAATTAATTAAGATTTCCAACATATTCTACCACATTGTGGTGTGCAAATATTTTAATATTTATAAAAGTAATGATATAATTATGTACACAATGTTTAAACGTTCATACAATATTAATTATATTTATATAATCAATTATATAATCAATTATATTTATTACAATTTGAATTATAAATTTATTTATTTTTATTTAAATTACATTACGTGGGTTTCCTGGTTGTACCTCTGCCCTTCTTACTCTCTTAGTTACCTTTTGATTATATGCTAAACACAATTCGGCCTCAGGTTTAGTGATGCAGCCTGACTATTAACATTAATTACCATTATTAAATATTTATCAATAATGTGTTAATTAATAAAATACTAATTTCGGACACTAAAATTTTAGATTTTTTTTAAATAACTAACATTACAAACTTAATGATTTTTGTCTTATGTTAAATATATAATTACAAATTGAGTAACTTCATCCTACATTTATAATTTATATTATGTACTTAACAAAAAAAAAAAACAAATAAATAAAACATTACATTATTTATATGTAATAGTATCGTTGACTAACACCCATAACACAGCATATAATTTGCTTACTTTTGGGTTAGTTTCAATTTGTGTGATTTGTCCAGGAAGTTTTATTTAACGGATCGGACATCTGCCACACAACACACACACATAAAGCCGGCGACCTTGCCCGCGTAGAATTTAACAAAAAAGTATAAAATAAAAGTAGACAAAGTGGTCCCGTCAACATCGATCGAGCCATTTCAGATATTAACTGAAATAAACAGACAGACAAAAATTGTAACAAAAATGTTAGTCTAGTGTAAGAGCCGTATATACATTCATAAGGCGTGCAGTGAAAAGCTGTTCTTTATTATACACACAGACCGTCTAAATTTATTCATTTGTATGTACAGATTAATACTTTAGGATAAACTTTACGAGGATGTATGTGTGTATGAGTATTGTGTGTAACACAGATACTTACATACATCGTCGTATTCTAGATTCAATTGACGATTAGGTTGTAAAACTTGCAAACTGTAAAAACTTCACATTCCCTTGTTTTTCAGCTTAAAGAAATATGGTATACTTATGTAAGATTTTCTGCTTGTTAGGCTAATATTCGAATCGTCAAATTATTTTTATTAAACATTTGATCATATTTCTTTGACAGATAGATACTCGTTCCACTAATTCAATATATTTATCAAAGATCCCTTTGTAAATGACATCCATTTTGAATGTAATATTTGATCTTTTAATATGTTTTTATCGGAAAACCTTTGATCAAGTTTCAGTGTTGCTAAAAAATTTAACAAAATCGTCCAATTTATTTGACCAAATGCACTTAGGAAAAAGATACCTATTTAATAAGTAGATGGGAGAACCCTCAGTTATCCGTTGAAAATCGAAACACATAAGTTATGTAACAAATAGCAAAATCAAAATTTGACATGATGGAAGACGCCATTGCTTTTTATTGCAAAAGTATAAGTTAATCTTCCTATATTTATTGAGAGCCAACTTCTTATTTAAAAAACGATATCATTGATTTCGATTATGTCTATTTTCTGTCCTTTTTATTACATATTTTCCATTTTTGTTTAAAAATTAGGTATACCTTGTTCAAGTGTAATTTAACACAAAGAATAAAATAAAAGAATGACAACCTTATTTTGGACATTTGCCACACAACAGCAGGTGACTTTGTCAGCGTGGAGTTTAACAAAAAAGTATAAAATGAAGGTAGGCTAAGTTACTCCTTCTTACATCGACTAGGTACCTGCCGGAGAAACTCCCATCAACATCGGTCCAGCACCAAAAACAGACTATACAGACAGACAAAAATTGTAACAAAATGCAACAAGCATTTCGGTATTTGTGCCATGTAAGCATGCAGGGCAAAGCGGTTATTTTAATATCATACTACAACTTCATTTATTTTGTATATATAGATAAAACATTTCAAAAAGCATAGCCATACAATGTAAACTGAAAAAGTGAGTTACCCCGTGTTGGTCCGGGCTCCTTTGCAGAATAGACCATCTGCCATTCTTGCCAGGCAGCTCGTAAAAGGCGAGCATAGGCTTATCATCACTAACACCGTGACATCTGACTAGGTGGTAGAGTTTCGCAGCGACTCGCCCGGATTGGTACCACCGCCTTACCTATTCCTGCCGCCATAACGTCATGACGCGTTCCGGTTCGAAGGGTAAGGTAGCCGGTAAACTTACTTTTGCTCGAGGCCTAACATCCTGACCTCAGGTAGGCAACGCACCATTACCATGTTTGGCGTCTCTAGGCGGCGTGAATTTCTTACCATCAGGAATCCATCCGTCTGCTTGTTTGCCTTCCTATAACATAAAAAAAAGCGAAAGTAGATAAAGCAAGAAATCAAATATTTATGATTGACTGAAACATCACACATCATACTAAAATATTTATTTATTAATTAGATCTCATCTATCTTATTAATAAACAAGGAGTAAAGTACTCCAAGGCTCAGCCACGTATTATGGTCCATAATGCAATGTGAAACAGACTATAACATATAAAGTTCATTTTACGGCTACCTACATCCATAAGCTGTATGTATGTACTAATAGGTATAGGCTGTATGGGTTTACTAATAGGTATTCAGGGTTACGTTACCTACCGTAGAGCTTCCATCATCAGACTGGCTCTGTTGTATCAGCACTGGTTCGTGTTTTAACTGTAAAGTCTCACATATAACATGATATATAAGTGAAACAAATACCCTTAGTGCCTCTGCGGTACCCATGTACCCATAATCTCAATTACGATACTTTTTTTTATTAAATTGGAAGGGAAACAAGCAGACGGATTTCATGATGGTAAGAAATTCACGCTGCCTAGAGTCACCAAAGGTAGAATTGGTGCGTTGTCAACCTTGGGCAGGGATGTTAGACCTCGAGCAAAAGTAAGTTTACTGGCTACCTTACCCTCTGAACAGGAACACGTCAACAGCCAGCGCTGACATTGTGAAGACAGGAATAGGTAAGGCGGTGGTACCAATCCGGGCGAGTCACTGCGAAACTCTACCACCTAGTAGTATACATACAAATGAGCTGATAACCTGGAACGTCTGGATCTCCAAAAATATATCTAAAAACCATCAAAATCCGCTAAAGAGCTACCATGCCACAGACAGATAGACACAAACACATATAGATATGCAAGCTTATAACAACCCTCGTTTTGCGTCGGCGGTTGAAAATAAAATGTAACTATCATAATGATAGAATAGTGAAATAAATTAATATCAGTTATTCAATATACGGTAATGTCGTTACATGAATATGGAAGTTGCATTTATTGAGTTTGGTCATTATAGCTTTTAGTGTAAAAGTTATTCTAGTAAATGTTAAATTATTTGATACTTTTTTTATGTTATAGGAAGGCAAACAAGCAAACGGATTTCCTGATGGTAAGAAATTCACGCCGCCTAGAGACACCAAAGATGGTAATGGTGCGTTGCCAACCAGAGCTCAGGATGTTAGGCCTCGAGCAAAAGTAAGTTTACCGGCTACCTTACCCTCCCAACCGGAACACGTCATGACGTTATGGCGGCAGGAATAAATTAGGCGGTGGTACCAATCCGGGCGAGTCGCTGCTAAACTCTATTACTACTATACTATAGTCACATTTATATACTACTACTATGTTTATATATACTACTACTATAGTCACATTTTGTGTAATAATTAAGCACAGTAAAACTGAAAAAAATTAAGTATCACATCGCGATTTGTCTTTTTTTTTTAAATGTTTACTAACTGGACCCACATATGTTTTATCAACATCCTAGTATTGGTTTTTGAGTTGCAATTAATAATGCATACTTGCGCATGCAAAAATGTATGCACCATTAAGTATAACTCAAAAACAACTAGTCGGATCATAATAAAACTAAAATGGGACCACCTCAGAATCATGACCTATCTTTCTAAAGAAGAACCATCAAGTTCGGTTTCCTATTGTCCGAGTAATTGCGTTACCAACATACAAAAACATACAGTCCTCCTCTTCCTCTTTTTGATTTGGAATTACTAAAACTAAGGAAATAAAAATATAATACCTTATACTTAGATTGACATGATTTAGGATTAGTGGCGTCACATAGCGTTTAAGATGTTCAACTTCTTTTACTGAATCCAGTTTCAAAATTTCTAAACGTAATTTCAAACTCAGCGAATCCATACAAGTCAATATATCTACCAACATGCGAATAAAAATTATCGTTAAGGGATTTCACCGTTTCTAGTTTTCTCAAGCAAGACAGTGAGCGTAACGAAAGAAATAATGAAAGAAGAAAAAAAAAACATTCCGTACATTTTGTATGAGTCGAACCACATATCTATACAGAATGACGATAATGTTACCAAGTAAGCCTTGTCTTTATCCATATCTGGCGACATTTTATATTTAAATATCAAAATTTGGCCCCAGTTTTAGCAAATTGTTTAAATAGTCAATAATAAAAAACATTTAATACATGTTTTACATTTTAATTAGTACTTGTATAATAAATAAAAAATGATATACTTGTTATTATTTGCCATTTCTGGGTGACGGCAAATTTTTTTTTTCTTTGTGTATTCAATGCATCTTTCAGCTGAGTTTTACGTTCCGAATTCTATGATATGTGATGAAAAAATGAATGTGTTTATAGAATTCCTTTTTGGCTTTTTCGTAAGGAACGATTTGGAATGATTGTAGCGGACCTAAATGTTTTCAGTTTAAGTTATGTTTCAACTTAAGTACTTACTTAATCTTATCAACATGATGTATTTATTTGACCTAATGCATCGGTAAGAAAATCCTAATTTATTAGACCCAAGTCAAAAACCAGAATTACAAAAAAAATTACAAGTTCTTGCAATTAAAAATAAAAGGCAGAATTTAAGAAGTTATAACAAATTACAACTACGTCCGTCACAAGTTTCATAATTTTATCCCTCCTTTATCAATTTTCGTTGGATGTTCGTTAAAACTTTTAACTAAGACGCTTGTGAAGTTTTTGTAGCGGGCTCAAGTTGAAGCTTTCAAAGAACAAAATTCGTGACGGAATATGTTGTCAATTAATATCAAAGTTATTTTAAAAAATATATATAGACACAAAATGTAATGAACATCATGATTCTCGTAGGTATTAAATAAAAATTTAAAAGAAAATATATTTATCAGACTCTTTCATCATTCTATTGACTCACCCAGATTGGTACCACCGCTTTACCTATTCCTGCCGCCATAACGTCATGACGTGTTCCGGTTCGGAGGGTAAGGTAGACGGTAAACTTACTTTTGCTCGCGGCCTAACATCCCCGTCTCAGGTAGGCAACGCACCATTGCCACCTTTGATGTCTCTAGGCGGCGGGAATTTCTTACCATCAGGAAATCCGTCTGCTTGTTTGCTTTCCAATATCATAAAAAAATTAACATTAGTAGGTACTTCCTTATTCTGTGATTGCTTTACAAGTAAAACTAATCCTAAGTCATATTTTAGGACAATCTGTTCAGATTTCATGAGTTTAATTCACACTTTGTTACTAATACTAAATACCCTTACTGTCCGTACAAACAACTAATGCTATAAGTGCGAAAGTCTGTCTGTTACAATGTCATAATTTTTTTTATGATATTAAACCTTTTTTATGATATTGGATTGCAAACAAGAAGGCGGATTTCCTGGTGGTAACAAAATTGCAGCGCCTAGAAACACTAAAGTTGTTAGCGGTGCACTGCTAATCTAAGGCTTAGATGTAAGGCCGCCTTATCCTCTAAACAATAACACGCCATGGTCAAGCGCTGATGGCATCTAGCCGTAGGAATAAGTAAGGCGGTGATACAAATCCAGGCGAGTCTTCCACCTACTCAGAAGTCATGGTTTCAGGAACGATAAGCCTATGCTTACCTTTTACAAGTTGTCTGCCAGAAGGCACACGGGGATCTTTATTATTTTTGTTACAGTTAATTTCGTATTTTGCTCTTTGTTTCATGTACTCTCAATTTAATTTTATAATTCATTTTGAGTAAAGCAAAAAAGTATATTCACGTCCATATCCCTGAAGTAGTACGCAGTGGCACAAACACGGCATTTAAGATTAGCCGAAAACACCGAGTTCCCTGTCCAACGGGACAGGTGGCAAGCCTATCGACAACCGGGCACAACACATCCTATCCCGGATGACGCCACTGTTATTACAAAATAGAAAATCTTTTGAGTACAACAAACTATATAGTGCAAAAAATGTAATCGACTTGAAATTCTTACCACAGGCGTCTAAAAACCTAGCTGTACCTAAGTGCAGATAATATTATAAAACTGCAATGTCAATATATCATAATAATAATCTATACATAAAATAAACCAGTAATAAAAAAGAGTAATTTTTGTTTTGTCAGTTTTTTCACGCAAAAACGACAGAACTTACTTGTGCCAATATTCATCTAATAATCTAGATATTCCTCGAGTTAACATTTAGCATACCTTTTACTTCGTGAAAACTTTTGTACCCTTCCCTTACTCAGAAAAATCATTTCAACACCAGTCAAAAAGAATGTAACACTCAGGTTATAAAAAAACGTTGCATTTCCAGCATCTGTAAGCTAACCATGAGTGACGATATTAGCGGGCTTATGCCTTCTTAGATGAGTCTTGAGAAAACACGCGGGCGTTCTTTAAGCTGTATTTGTAGATGGCTATATTTGCCAAATAGGGCAATCAATTTTAGCAAATATACATGATATTTTTTTTCGTCAAATATAGCAAATACGCAAGCACAAATAAACATATGTCCAACCAACATAAGCCAAGCCGGGTGTAGCGTACAATAGTTTAAAACTAAGAGTTGATTTGCACAAAAGTAAATGGGTTCATATCAGTAATATGCTTAAAGGAGTTTAGATTATTGATTCAATAGACTGCAAAAACTCGACTCGATCACCACGATTTCAACCCATGTCGGAATTTGATATTTTAAAGGTTATGTCATAGTTCTCAGGTGGTCCTAAATAAAATGTTATCAACATCTTATTATTATTAATGGCATTTTATTTATTAATATATAATAACCAAAAATTTATAGTTTGTAAATGTATATGACACCAAAAATACCTACTCTGTGAAAAACAAATCTCGCAGCTCAGATTTTCTATCGTACAAAAATGTGAGAGTCGGTTTATTCATTTAGTCCCTACTTAAGGGAACTTTTGTCATAAATTATTATGCAAGTTATTATCATATCAATGTTAAAAATCTTAAGTTTTGAATAAATAAAAGGACAAGGAAAGGGAAGGAAAATCAAATTTAGGGGAGTGAAAAGGGCCTCAACTACTTCGAGAAAAGGATGGTACGGCCGTGCAGCCTTTTTCTCGACCTGCCGTCCCCCAGATGTCTATAAGGCCTGGCACCGATTTTAAGCCAAACCGTGGGAAACACACATAATTATTCTATACTAGATATAGCCCGCGACTTTGTATCGAAATTAGCAAAAAGGTTTTAAAGTTTTTTCTTCGCTTTTGCATTTACATTTTTATAAATATTTATTTTCAAACTGCACAACTATTAATATACATGTATAATTTACAGAAGTCCGTGACCACCGCAGGGGTGTAAATATTGCTAAACTAGTAAGAAAATAGGAATATTTTATACATAAAATAAATATATAACGCTATTTATAAGAATTGCTATGACGTCAAATATTATCATAATGAAAACTTCAAAGAATTCTAATTCTAAAAATTAATGTTTTTTAAGCATACATAATTAAAATAAATATTAATTTTACTTAAAATCTCCTAACGTTTTTACCTTTATTTTAAAATCATCACCATCATCATCCTAGCGTCAAACCCGGCTGTTTCTTACGTTCAAATGATGATGGTCCGCTCACCATCTATAATTGTTCCACTTTGTTAAGTCTTCGGCATCCCAAGCAGTGAGACAACTGGCATGATATGTTTGCGCGTGATTTTGAACGTAATTTACCAAGTATTTGTACATTACTATCTAACCGACGAATTTCGGTCACTTGGCACTCGGTGCTCGGTACCTATGTTTACAGGGGGACATTGCTTAAAGATTATAATAGGTTATATAGATAACCAGTACACTGAAATATTTCTTTACATATCGGATTTCAAGTTATTTGGTATAATAACCTGATTGTTCAAGTCTATAGCAAAAGCAACAATATCATAGTGCCATGTAAAAAAAAACGGGTTGCACTCCGGGATTGCCGGCAGAAGTAAAAAACCTAAATATGAACGTTGTGCATTTTTGATATTTTGGAATGGTTAGAAAATATTTTTTTCACGAATTGCTTTAATTTTCAGTTTAAAAGTACTATCGTTTATGTGGTATAATATAATATTCATTTATTGCACTATCGTACACAAACATGACAACACGAACATTCGCGCAAGCGCCCTGCGCCGTCTTATTCACGCAAGCGCCCTGGGCCGTCTTACAAATTTTTGTCCTGACAATAGTTTAAAATTTTTTATAAATTCCAAAAAAAGTGCGAAACGACGAGAAAGAAGTTTTCACTTCAGAAGTTCTGTAATGAAGATTATTAAGTACTGATTGTTCAAAACGGCTGTCAGTTAACATGTAATTTTGTTGTAAAGAGTGTATTAATAACAAAGGTGGTAATAAGAGGTTTCCAAAATTCTTACTCTTATATTTAAGAGCGTTGCTCTTGATGGAAAGCAAACTTCATTCTAGTCTCTTATTTGTTTATTTTGCACTTTACTGTACAGCCACAATATAGCAACAATTAAAACTATACAAACGTCAAACTTATCTCTTACAAAATATATATTACAGATAACCTAAGACAGAAAAAAAAACTAGTGAAAATAATATAATAGTGCACAAACGAATCAATAAGAGATAAAAAAAATCTCATCTCCTTTTTTCCCGTCATTTACGGGCGCAAGATACCCACCACCTAAACTATAACCTACGTAACGTTTTGCGTAAATTGGTATGCTACGTAGTAACTTATACGTAAGAACCACAAAACCTAAAGTACACTAAAATAGTCTTAAAAATTTGTCATGAACTCTTAAAACTCTTTAAAGCGGCTTCGTCTGTGTCAAAAAATGACTGGTAGGGATGCAGAAGACAGTGCGATTATGAAGAAGAGAGGTAGAAAAATGATCCTGGATTCGTGAGTAAAACTCAGGGTGAAACATATATATCCCAAAAAAAAACATCCCTGGACAAGTCACAGAAATTGAATCTAACCCCAAAGTAAGCAAATTATATGCTTATATTATGAGTGTTAGTCAACAATACTCGTGTATAGAAATACTCAAACAGATAAAATAATAAATTGTGAATAAAAAATGATGACGATAATTTAAAATAAAATGAATAAATCAATATGCTTAAAATGTAAATTTCGTCAATATATAAATAATGTATAAAGACCAAAAACATATTCAGTTTTAGAATTAAAATTCTATGATTGTTTAAATATGATAAAGTTTTACGTCACGTTAATTCTTATAACTAACTAAGGCATACATACATATATCTTCAAGCTAAGTCCATTACGTAGTAGGATGAGAGCAACGAGTGCCGAATCTCACGATCCTTGCAGACCGACCTTTTTTCTTCCACGTTAATATTTTTACCATATCTACCTTAAACATTTGGTACTTTTTATGTAAGTCAATAGGAAATTTAATTTAAAATGAGTTACTTTGTAGTAATATTTAGTTATTATATATTAGTATATACATAGTACATTATATTTTTTTACTTTTTTATGTTATAGGATGAGATGCCACATGCCATGAGATGCCAAGATGACACCAGGATGCCATCATCAGATCCTGACTTCCTTACCATGAGACCACCTGTAAGGTATACCCTTCCAAACATAAAAAGGACTGTCCAAATTAGACCAGCCGTTTTAGAGTAATCGCTGAAAATGTCCTTCAGTAGGGATGCTCTCCATCATCAAAATCCGCTAAAGAGCTACCATGCCACAGACAGATAGACACAAACACATATAGATATGCAAGCTTATAACAACCCTCGTTTTGCGTCCGCGGTTGAAAATAAAATGTAACTATAATAGTGATAGAATAGTGAAATAGATTAATATCAGTTATTCAATATACGGTAATGTCGTTACATGAATATTGACGTTGCATTTATTGAGTTTGGTCATTATAGCTTTTAGTGTAAAAGTTATTCTAGTAAATGTTAAATTATTTGATACTTTTTTATGTT
Source organism: Calephelis nemesis (assembly GCA_002245505.1). Lineage (NCBI taxonomy): Eukaryota > Metazoa > Arthropoda > Insecta > Lepidoptera > Riodinidae > Calephelis > Calephelis nemesis. Next base: position 132,385 of record NJDD01003145.1, read on the forward strand.
ATAGGAAGGCAAACAAGCAGACGGATTTCCTGATGGTAAGGAATTCACGCCGCCTAGAGACACCAAAGGTGGTAATGGTGCGTTGCCAACCTGAGGTCGGGATGTTAGGCCTCTAGCAAAACTAAGTTATATAAGGTAATGAATGTAATTTCAGGGTAATGAATGTGGAG
>NJDD01003146.1:12429-32360 GCA_002245505.1 Calephelis nemesis
TGTTTACGATGCACCGCCGGCGCCGAGTGGGGCGTAGGCGTCGCCGGGGGGCGTCGCGTCAGGCTTATCAGACGGCAGCGGGGCCGGCGCGCGAGCCTCACTCCACGTTCTGTCGCTGACCGTGCGCCTGTCTCGTGCACGACGCCACCGGTTTTAGATAAAACCTTTGTCCAGTCGAACCATAATATTTACACTCCGCGTCCTCTACGCCGCGTAGTTGAGGGGTTTTCCGACGCCGACCGACATCTGTCAGTTGTTTTCGTAGTGCGCACGCGTATCGCGCCTGTTTTATCAAGTTTTGACAAGTTTTTCAAGGAATAATATTGTGAAGTGTTGTTCAAGTTGACTCTTGGATTGCAGTTGTAGCTGGTGAAATTTGGTGAGTTGTTTACGTCAAATGATTTCCCCTAAAGGAGTGTTAGGGTAAATACGCACTTACCCTAAACGCTGGAATTTTCCTTTTTGCACCGAATTGCATCATTAAGTATACATTTTGTTCTCAAACATACCTATCTTATATCTTTTATTGGGATATGTAGGGTTACTCTTGAATAGCAATTTCATGCAAATTGAAAATTTGATTTGAATTTGTTATTTTAGGTACTCTGAAACACAGTAATAACGAACGATTAACATTTAGATACAAAAAAATTCAATTAATCGGATAAATTCATCTAACGTTTATTATTAATTAAACTTTAATAATTCGCTAGTATTGTGTTCAAGAGTACCTAAAGTGACAGATCCGATTCCAATTTCCAACATTTATCGAGATTCAAGTGTAACCCAAATGGTTTTGTGTTCTTTTTGGTTCGAATACAAGAAATGGTGGATGATTCTGGTTGGGATGGGACTTTCTTTATTCGTGTTCTGGTCGCGGAGGTGGGTGGTGGGAACGTCAGTTAGGATTGTCACATTCTGTGTCGTTTGTAGGATTATTAGCCACAACAGTTACACTGCTTACGCGGAATTAGCAAAATAAAGGCTTATTTTACATCTGGGATGTTGACGTTTGTCGTAAACTGCGGGCGACGACGTGCGACGCCGCGGCGCTGCGCGGGCGCCCCCCGTGTCATCGTTCTCGGTCAGTTGAACGAACCCTCCGACGACGTCAACCTTGCCATAATCGCAGTTTTATTTGCATCACCATTGTACCCGAAAGGAACCTTCACATTGTATGACACTGGATAACAGTATATATGACATTAGGTGGTCATTATCGCGGTATTGTGTGTCTAATTGTGTTTTAATAATTTTCGGTTCTTATTACCTATGTATCATTATGGACACAAACATGGAAAAGTATACAAGATAACGTAATAACTTATAGTGAAATAATTCCACGTTAAAAATGGAACATGATAAAAAAGTAATACTTACCTAGTACCTGCCTAGGTTAGGTACCTATAAAGTTCTAGTAAAGTGAAATGAACATGAAACTTTACTTTTAATTAATTAGGTACTTTAAAGGTAGTTTTTTTTATATTTCTTAAACATTTTAAACAATTGAAAACAATTTGAAAGTTTTAAATTTTAGAACAATTTTAAATTTCTTTTGAATTTATTACTAGGTAGGTAGGTAGGTATGTCATATGTTTATTTATAAAAATGAACCTCCATTTAGGTTGGTCAACGCATCACACGTGATGGATGGATGGAATGAACCAATTTTGTTGTGTTAGGTAGTTATTGCAAGGAGAATGGCTGTATGAAAAAAAGTTCAATATTCACAGTAAGGAATGAACAATGTCTGTCGGGTCAGCTAGTTGATTATAACCCTTCATCGCAAATTAAATCAGATGGATCTAACAATTTTAAACACTTTCGACTAGGTATATTTTAACTTCATGACCTCCATCACGCAAAAATATCACACATTTTCTGGGTGGAACAGAAATAAGTAATTAGTTTTTTGTTTTTTTAATTTACGTATGTACGTTTACATGTAAATAAGTATTTTTTTTTTTTAATTTTGTTAATTATAAATTATCTATGTCGTATAAAAAAGCATAAACATACAACTACTCACGAGTTACAGTTTATGTCCACTTGCAAACACTATTAGATTAAGCATTTAATTTTGAGTTAGTTTAGCTCGGGTAAAATTACTTTATATTTGACAGTGATACTCATTATAGGTCCTACGTGATTAAACTGGAAACTGATGAAGGAATCCCCGAGAAATCGAGGAAAATATTGTTTTTTTGTGTATTTAGACAAAATAATTTGACAATTGAAGTCGGTTTTTAACAGTCGTATTTTTGCGTCTGCTTATTTAATAAAATTATATCGACGTCTATAATTCATTCATGTATACTTTTCACCGACTAATAACCGTTACAAAAGTTTGTAATTTATTTATTCTGGTTTTAGATTTATTTGTGTAATTAGTCCAGTATTCTATAAAAAATACTAATAATAATAGCATTTTTGTGTCTGCTTGTTTATAAAACTATACAGACATCTATAATTAATTTATGTATAGTTATCATAGACCCATAACAGAAGCACGCCACGCCAAGAATTTATTCTGGACGTAGATTAGTTTGTTAGTCCAGGATTTTTATTTAATAACTACGAATTGCCCTCCTACAGACGTCCTGTCTTGGTTGTGAATATTGAGTTTTTTAATTTTTGTAAAATTTTAAATTTTTCTTATCATGTGTTAGAATTTATCTGACAAGGGGGTAAAGTTTCGCAGCGACTCACCCGGATTGGTACTACCGCCTTAACTATTCCTGCCGCCATAACGCTGATCTTGCTATTGACGTGTTCCGGATCGGAGGATAAGGTAGCCAGCTCGAGGCCTAATATCCCTGCCTTAGGTTAGCAACGCACCATTACCGCTTTTGATGTCTCAAGGCAGCATGAATTTCTTACCATCATTAAATCCATCTGATTGTTTGCCTTTCAATGTCATAAAAAAATCATAAGAGACTTCTTATGACAACACTAATTATAATAATTATCACAGCAATAAAGTGTTAACGAAAAATTGTGTCGTTCGAGATTAATTTACGTAGTTATAAATAAATATATGTATTTTTGTATCGGATATAATTTATTAACGTTTATTGAAAAACGTTTAAGATTTTAATATTCGAATAGTCACGAATTAAATCTAAAGGGCCTTGTGTTGTAAGATTGTAATGATTGAAGTATGTAGTGTTGTTAGTACATAATAATTCCCGGTATTATCGACTGATTATCACAGAGATAAGATTATGTGCTAGGCTGACCCTCTTTCGTAAACAATGGACGTGAAGTATTTCTCGTTTGTGTCAGTGATAACGACGAGGACTTTGAAATTCCGGGTTGTGGTACTTTACCACTTGGCTACGGAGTCCGGACTGGATATCTTGAAAAATTTTAAGTATGCACGTATTGAGATAATAGATTAGATAGTATTGTTATTATATGAAGATACTATTATATAAAATAAAAAAAAAAAACCTTTGACTTCTGATTAGGTGGTAGTTTCGCAACGACTCGTCTCAAATGGTACCATCACCGCCTTACCTATTCCAGCCGTCATAACGTCAGCGCTTGCCGTTGGCGTGTTCCGGTTCGGAGGGTACGGTAGCCGGTAAACTTACGATTGCTGGAGGTACTACATCCCGACTTTAAGTTGACAACGTACTATTACCACCTTTGGTGTAGTGACACCTAGTGCGTCGTGAATTTCTTACCAGCGGGAAATCCGTCTGCTTGTTTGCCCTCCAGTAACATAAAAAAATAACTAAAAATTTAAGCGCAATAAAACTAAAAAAAAACGTAAAATATGAATCAGCCATAGGCATAACTATGACTTCATACACTAATCTTGTTGTTAGTGATGGGTACTAAAGATTTTCGTTAAATGTTGATCCGGGCCACAAGCTACCGCAACATTTTGTTACAGTAGTTTTCGCGTGGAAAGTGAACATACAAATAGAAAAAATATCCAACATTTTAGGTAATAACCTTCGTTTTGGGTTGTGTATCGTATATCAACACATAGTTTTTTTTTTTAAATAAATTTTATGTACAGATTTAGTTTTATGTATACATAACTCGAAACCCACTCGTTTATATGGCATTTATATAGCACTACCTCTGAATCAGGATCTGCCCTTCGATAAATAATAATCAAAATTCATTCATAATGTGTGTAAATGCGGTACAAACATTCAAAAAATAGAGTTGCATTGAGAACATCGTTATTTTTTAAATGGTTTGAAAAATATGTTTAGGTTACTTTTTCAGGTCAATTTTGACAGTTATCATGAGATGTCAATGGTCCATTTGACATTTCCTGAGTTCGTTTGTCGAGAGCCTTTTTAATCTATGACACGAAAGTTTTACGGTAAGGATGCCTTACCGTGACTTTTAAAAGCATGAAAAATATAATATTTCATCGCAAAAAGATGTCCCCTAATTGCACATTGCATTGACTTATTCTTTGAATATAAAAATTCAATTACTCTTAACATTACACAAGTGAAAGTGTGTTTGTTTGTGTGTTCTGTAAACAGAGATGTTTGTAAAGTTATTTTGGGGACATTAAGGTGACATAAGCTTCTTTTATCCTAATAAGCTTCATGCGGTGAAAGTAAGCATAACACGAAGCTCAAATGTGGTTTTGTGTACCATTTCTGCTGGAAATAAATAAATATATCTGAATAAATTATACAAAAAGATCTAGTGACCTAGTCCTTCAAATAAATTATGTTCTGGTTTAAATACATTTATAAATATTACTACACCGATCAACCGTGAGGCTTGGGTTCGATTCCCGACGGGGGCAGGCATTTGTGTGATGAACATTTAGATGTCTGCATTTTCGGGTCTGGGTGTTTATTAAATTTATTCTGGTATCTATTAAAGTATTTCTATGTATGAGTATCATTGACTAACACCCATAACACAAGCATATAATTTGCTTACTTTGAGGTTAGATTCAATTTGTGTAACTTGTCCAGTGAAATTTATTTATTTACTAGTGGAGCTGAAAAACTTTCTGTCCTTACTATGAATATACAGTTTTTTTCATATGAACCTTTTGCAAACAATAATTAACAAAACTACAAAAGAATTAACAAAATCGGTCCATCCGTTAAGGCGTGATGCAATAACCAAAGTAAAAGGGGGATTATTTTTTTATGTATAAAGAAAGGATAAGATATATCGTAATAAGTTTCCAGATGTTGCACATTTTCCGTCCGAAACATTTTGTAAAACTTTTTTAATACTTGATACAAAAATACAAAACAGGTATGTTTGTAAGGTACGTAAGAGTCAGTCCTCATACTGAATATCATGATAATCTAGACCACAATCAGACTTACCGTTTAGTCGATGCTCGAATTTTTCGTGTTCGATATTGGGTGTAGTCAGTAAATTTACACGCGTATGGTGTTTTATGTACTTATGCTCAAGCTAACACACCTTTGATATCTTTGGTGTTTACTGTTGGTTTGTGTTTCTCACCATCAAGAGATTATATAAAACGATTTTTAAATTACAAAAAAAAATATCACGTAAGTGTCTGCCTCTATAGGAATCGAACCCGAGCGTTACGGGTGAGGTGAAGTTAGGCACGTACGCTAACCCCTCGACGAACGAGGAACAGGAAACGCTTACCGCCTAATCTAACCTCGTTATTATTTGTTACTTTTCTTATCATTATCGGAAATTGTGCGTAATAAGCAATTACTAGGTACAAAAAATTGTAATCTTTTTCGTAGATTTGGGGTTTTTTTTACGAGATTGAATACCAAACAGATCGACGAAATATTCATCGCCTAACATATAACAAAGCAATTTCATTTGACTAAAGTATCTTCGCGCCCGTTTAGGTATCCCTTAAAAGGTAGACAGAGAACCAACCAAGACACCTACGACGAGACAAAATGCTTTAGTGTGAAGTGGCAAACCTATCGCCAGCCGCGTACTTATCCGATCCCAGAAAACTTTGTTTTTATTAGAAATTTAAAAGTATTTGGAAGTGCACGACTCAGGAAGCGAGTTTTGAACTCATGAACCAATACCGGGCAACTAGACCACAAAGGCGATTTTTTGATATCACATGTCGTGTTTCGTGTGTTAAAGACTAGATTTTGACCATGAGATTTAGGAAAGCTCCAGTAACATCTATGGTGTCTATACTACATATACATGGTATATATCCGGTACCAGCTTGTTTGCTATTTATAACATTTCAAAAGTCAAATACGTTTACAAACATTTCAATAAGTTGTTTATTGAATATGTATGAACGATTAACATTCTTTAATAAACTTGTGCATACAATCTCCTCGCACCGGAAAACAATCCTGATCTTATCAGAGCTGGTTCAATATAATACTGTTGATAGTTTAACATCACATCGCTTTGGCCAATATCATGTTTGAGTTATATTCCGATTGTTTCTGTCTGGGATAAAACTAAGTACAAATCAAATGATTGTAGAATTCAAAAGCTTTGCACATGTCGTCTGATAGTTCGGACTCCCGAATATAATGTAGGTCAACTTTAGGTTTACTCTTGAAGTTCGAATTCATGCAAAATGGAATCGAATTATTCATTTTAGGTACTCTCGAACACAATACTAGTTAATTAACATGTAGTTAAGTTAAACAATAAATTAATTATCTTAGCAACTTCGTTGAAAATTTTTGGAACTAAATGCGTGTATAAATAATCCGCTACGAGTACGAGTAATATGTTCAAGAGTACTTAAACTAAAATTTTCGATTTCAAAAATTCCAATTTGCTTCAAATCGAGATTCAGGAGCAACTTACACAAATACCGGGTTTTATTCTCTGTGGAGGTAGGCACATATGTGATCTACTACGTGCCATTTTAAGGTTTGGTTATTACGATTTTTCTGTACTATACATTTTGCTGAATAATATTTTGAACGTTAGATTAGTTTATGTTTTTATCCTGAGATATTTATTTATTATGTTTCGTATGCAAAACGTATGGTGATTTAATAAATCAAGATGACTTAAATACTTTTACAACGTTCAGTTTATGACAAGTGTTTTAATATTTCATACGGGCTTATTGTTAGGGCAATTCGACACGGGCTGTGTTGACGACGCTGTAAAATATAAAATCCTTTTACAATTGCATCCTTTTAAGATTAATATAAAAGGTTGCATTCTTAGTACTAAAGGGGAAGGACACTTGGAAAAAAAGTTTCTTATAAAATGACTCTTATGTATATGTATCTATATGAATAACATATAGATAAAACAGTTTAGTGTTGTGTTGACCTGAATATATTTGGGAGTTTTAGCTTCCGGTAAGTCCAATTCATTCTTAGCGCACTATTTTGCCTGTTTTGTCACGCCATAATACGTATAAATTATTTTGGCGGAAAATTGCAAGTTAAATAATTTTATTTTTATTTAAGTATGGCAAAGTAACGCCTTCTTCTATCAACATATAGATACATATAATTTTAATTGGCTGTTTTTTGTTACTATTTTATTTCTATAACTGCTGTTGGTTTTCTATGCGAAATAAATAAATAGACGTATTTGCACTTGGGGATGTGAGACCCAAAATAATGGATATAGATTGTTAAATACCAACTACATCGTCTTGTTGGTCTGAGTCTGGTGAGTAGAATGATGGACCATCAGTTCAGTCAGTTTCAATTGTGTTTGGATACAAATTTCCGTAAGGTTTTAACAAAAACAAGGTTGTTAGTGCTTCCCATACCTTGTTCCGGTAGGATAACATAATACTCGTATGTCAAATTGTTATTGTAAACTCTAGTGTGTTACACTCCTACACCATTATTGAAACATTTCCGTTTGTGTTTTCCTTTAGTTTTGACAAATGGACGCTACAATTTGCAAATACAAAGTTTTCCTGTTAATTGTAAAAATTTGAAACATATTTAGTAATTTAATAATTATGTATTAGTAAAACTAAAGCTGTAAGGGAATCAACGTGATACCTTATTAAAATATTATTTTAAAAAAACAGTGGTAGCAATTCTGTTGGCACGAACTAAACTTAAATTAGAATTAACACTACACAGTAAGTTTAAGATAAGTTATCTTAATTCCGTAAGCTTAAAACTTAGTTATATCGAAAGCTTGAAATGATTGTTGAGATGGTCCCACATAATTATTTTCATTCCACTAGTAGTTTTGACTTACCTCTGCTTTATAATACATACATTTTTATCCATGTCGAATACATCATCACAAATGGTGTCGTTCGGGTAGACGAAAATTAATGCATAATTAAGTATAACCTAAAAACCAATAGTCCGATCGTGGTAGAATTAATATGGAACCACTTCAGGATCACGACCTACCTTTTCAGAAAAGAAGCATCAAAATCGGTTCTTTACGGGCCTAGTAATCGCATAACAAAATACATAATAAATACATACAGTCGTATTCATAGCCCCCTAATTTGGTGTCAGCATTTACTTTACTTTTTTACTGCTATCATAGAAATGTTTTTATTACGTACTAGGTTCCTAGAACTTATATTTATATCAAAAACAATTTTGATATAATAAATAAATCGGCGCTTACAGCCTTTGAACTGGTTTCATGGAATGATTTGTGAGATATCTAAAAGCTAATAAATCAAAATACGTCGATTACAAATACTAAAAGCATAAAAAATTATTTGCAACGTATAAACCCATTTTATTTAATCTTTATTTTGTCAGTGATAGAGCTTATGGGCGTGGTTTAGTTTAAGAATTTCTTCAGATATTGCGAAATAAGTTTGTGCGAGTGTTTGTAGAGTTCGTGGAAAATGATAAGCCGGCTGTGTACGTTAACAGATTCGGACGCCGCTATCTGCTGCTGATAACACGTTCGATGTCCTGCTATACTGGTACGCCCTTCAATTTGTGCTATGGACGCACTTTATTGGGAATAAATATCAGAGATATTTAAAGCGTTAACAGTGAATAGGTTAAAATGTAATAAGTGTTGCCTTCTTTTGGGTATTTAGTATATTTTCGGTGTGAAAGTCATTTTTTTTGTAAGTATTGGTAGCCAATGTTTTTAAACCAATGGGTATATCACTACATAGTAAAAACAAAGTCCCTATCACTGTCCCTATGTCCCTTTGTATGCTTAAATCTTTAAAACTACCCAACGGATTTTGATGCGTTTTTTTTAAAGGTAAAGTGATTGAAGAGGAAGGTTTGTATGTATATTTTACACTCGTGCGAAGTAGGGGCGGGCCGTTAATAACGTATAAGCGATATAGGTGGTTATGGTGCGTTGACTACCTGAGGCTGGGATGTTATAACCTTCGCTACTTATAACAGTTGTGTTACCTTTTACTACAAGAAAATCTTACGTTTCTATCATTAAACGCGAAGAGTCACTTTAAAGGATATACAAAGTCGCGGGCAACTGGCTAAATTAATATTTAAGTACTTACGTAACGTGTAAGTCGAAAAAAGTAACGGTCCCCAATGCCAATTAACGGAGGATGTCACATTAATTACTGTATTTTATGCTGTAAGAATAATTTCAACAATTTCCATTCATTAATTTGACCCGTTAAAAAATAATAAATGTTACCGTAAAATGTTCAGTGAGTGTTTAACGATTTTGTATATTTTGAGTATATCCTTGATGTTAACCTAAATTCAAGCGATGACGCAAGATCGATGGGCGGGAAAATTATCTTGTGGTCGCCTGCGCCAGGGTCACTGGAACTCTTTCCGCATTTGACTGATAAAGACATCGCTTCCTCTGTGGTTGTACCTGCCTTAGGTCTTTGTGATTTTACATGCCAAAAAACCAACTGCAAAACCAAATGTTGGTTGACAATTTAGGCTTGGGTTAATTTGGTGATATTTTGCTATGCTTCCATGTATTTTCAGGACCTAGTTTAATACAGCAAGCTGATAACAATGTTGTGGGTCTTTAATTTCTTGAATGTATAATATATAAGCAATAAAAAAAACTCACAAAATGATCTGTGTGATACCTTTTAAACTCACGTTATATCACCCATTCCATAATTACTAATTATTAGTTTATTATCGATTCGTAACGTCTTGCTATCATGAGACATAAATGGTACATAAAATACAATATTACAATACTTAATATAAAATAATCTTGTACCAGTCAGTAAAATTATATAAGTGACACTTATTAATTGATATAATTATGGAAATTTATCAAAAGATAATTATGGAAATTATAATAACCTGTTTATTTATTAAAATTCATAAAGATCTGTCTAATAATTGGAATTGGATAAATACCCTGTTGACGATGGGTTTGCCACATATTAAATTGTGAGACTAAATACCTTCGGCTAATATACATACTTACTTTTTATAAATAATTTGAGTATATGTGTAGTGAGTGACAACCCTACTTTATAACCTCCAAATTGATACTGAATGTGTTTATGATATCGGTTTGTGCTGCGTTTAAACATTATTAACAAAGTGTTTGTCGAGCCATAAAGGAAGGTTCTGGCGTTCAAAAGAAATTAGCATAAACGCCGCCAAACGCAGAGGCCACTGAAACAATGGCTTTGTCTGTCTATACGTCTGCTCGTCGCTTATTATAACTGTCGCGCATTATGTTTTATGCTCTGCAAGTTACAGCGCAATTTTAAATACGTATAGTCCACAACATAACATTACAAGCTATACGTAATTGGCGCTTACCGCTTTTGTCTTTTTCTGCGTCTTAAGTTTTTAACAAAGCCATCGACACCTTTAGTGCTTGATAGTTAGAAAAAAACTTATATTTTTACACAATATTATTTTCCATATTATATACAAATCTTATTTAAAAAGTGTTTAGTTTATACTTCGTCACTTATTAGCTTTTATATAATATTGTGGGTTAACTGTACTTACCGACAAAGAGTATGTGTACGTATATGTTCATTGCGATTCAGAGAACGCAAACCCGAGTCGTTAAACTCTCTTGAGTGGCGTAAACTTTCTGCTCGTTTATTTTGCGTAGTCGGGTTTATTGTTTTAAACTTATTGTTGCAATAATTTAGCTCTACTGTTTGCTTGCGTCATATACTTTGTAGACGGTGTTAGTAACTGTTCATGATTATTTAACTAATTGGAAACTAACTCAGAGTTATAATTTAACCCAGCAACTTGCAAGCGTTTTTACGCATAATTGAAAATAACTAGAGTACAATAGTACTATTGTGCAAAAATTGTGCGCTTCGGCTTTATTCTTTTTACACTTTATACTTTTATTTTTAAATTGGCTGACCTAATCTAAATTTAAGCGAAATGATTAATTATGTGTAATAACGACTCTATAAAGATATCTTTAAAATACATTCGGATTTCCGAAGCTTGACGAATATAGCCAAAGGGCATAATTTAAATAGTACTACAGTAACCAAGTATTTAAAACTTTTTTATGTTAGGTGTAAGATTGCAAACAAGCTTTTCTACTCTATAACAGATTACTGTTCCCTTTAGACACCATAAATGTTAGTGGTGCTAACTGAAATCTCTGTGTATTAACAGTATAATACCTACCTATCCCTATGTTATTTTTCCGCAAATGTTACCATAAACGGTACTGGCCGTGACGTTTTTCCTTGTAACATCATTCGAATTATACCAATTATTTAACTATGAGAGATATTTAGTAAAGCATTAATTACCCCCACACTCCCACTTAATGCTAATATGGCTGAGCAATTAAAAAATTAAATAAAACAAGTAACAACACGTGCGTGGGCTACTGGAGTCGACGTACCAAAGGTCAATTGTCTGTATTACACCGCTTTAGTGTTGTCCGACTTATCTTTGGTCGTATAATCTCCCGTACATATTACGTGTTCATAAATAACCTCACCTTTTTATTGCGATTTATTTTTGGACGAACAACATAGATAATTTACTTTATCAAAATTTAAAATTTTATACTAGTGTATTAAATTTACTCCAAGGCTTAAGTTGACATTATCGTAATGCCATTATACTAAAGACTAGAATATCAACTTCTAAGATTTAAATAGGTACTCGAGTCTATATGTATTAAAAAGCAGTAGGTGTTTAATTGTAATAAAATTTGTAAAAATTTGTAGTAAAATTTGTTTGCTTTTATTTGTAAGAACTATTCCCAGCATTAGACTTAAGAGATTCAAGAGTCAAGACTTAGGTACCAAATAAGCCAAAACACAATAGGATAATGCTGGGAATAATAGGAATTACTATGGACACCTTTCGATTCCATCATCAGATCAGCTCCATGTAATGTAATCTGGTCTAAAGATGCATGCCGAATTTCATTCAGCCTAATCGGTAAGCGGGAAGTGGCTCAAATTCAACTTGCAAGATGCCACCCGGACAAACACACATACGTTTCAAATCAATTATCATCATCACTTCTTCAGCCGGAGGACGTCCACTGCTGGACATAGGCCACCTCAAAGAGCGCCACAAGCTACGGTCACCAGCCGCTTGTATCCAGCGACTCATTGTAATTATAAGCATGCAAAAATAACAGCATTACTTATGTCCTGACTAATTTGACACGTTTAAAATGTTCCATCTCTGTTATTATTTTTTTAAAACTCAACCACCCCGTCAGATGTCATGGTGTTAGTGACGGTAAGCCTATGCTCGCCTTTTACGAACTGCCTTTCTATTCTGCAATGAAGCTCGGACCAACACGGGGAAAAATATTAAAATTTAGAAGTTGAAGTTCTCAGACGTATAAATGATTTGCCCGTCACAAGGTTAATGGCATAAGTACCTCCAGTTTCGAAGTGGTTTTATTGCGTGTCAAATATTCAACAATCTCGGACGTGCTATAATCTAATGGTCTAAGATCCGAAGTTAGGTCGACCTACACCGAGCTGGTAATAGAATGAAACATGTTTTATAGTTAAGTCAGTATATTAGCGATCATATTAAAAGTGGGTTGCCTATACAAATCCTGGACCGAATATTTTTAATTGTGTAAAAAAATGTTTTTCATGTTTTCATTTTTTTTTCAGGCAACTCTATATATCAACACAAATTGTAATAAAATTTGTAAATATTGTAATAAAACTACACACATGGTGTTTTTTTTCTATTATCCGATTCCGTGAAAGTAACCAGCATCGACGATTATCTGTTTATACATGGCAATCCAGATAAATAACAGGCAACCCAACTTTAAGTCGGAATAAAACTTTAATATTGTCCAGGATTTTTTTAGGCGACCCATTTTTTATATATTTTCTGATTACTATTATAATACTCAATTTGCTATAAAACTGGTTTCATCCTATTATATATCAGTTCGGTGTAGGTCGACCTAACTTCGGATCTTGGACTACAATAGGACATAATAAAATTGCGACACAACTACCATTAAACATAAGATAATACACGTGGTCGGCTGTAACCGGACCGCGTAAGGAAGTACAAATATTATTAATTGTACTATATAATTTGCATAACATTTTCAATGTGTCAGATTATTTTCTTTGTTCTACCGCAATCTTGCAGCTGCTCTTATCGTTTTAAACAATAAACATCGATTTAAAACACTTCTCAGATGCAGATAACCCGTGGTGCCCTTGTTATGCCTTATTATAATAATAAAGTAAAGTATCTTCACGCCCATATTCCGAAGTGGTAGCCAGAGGCACAACCACGACTAGTCGAAGACTCTAAGTCCCACAACGTGATAGGTGGTAAGCCTATCGCGAACCGGGCACATTTTTAATCCCGAGAACGTTTTTTTTATTAGAAAATTGGGAGAACCCAATTTTCTTTTTGTTGCCCGACCCGGGATTCGAATCCGGGACTTCATGCAGTCAAGTCACAGAGGCGATAGATTCCATAATGGAACGAAATAACTATTTTAATACATAATAATACATCTCAAAGAGATAAGCTCTCCTTTTATTTTACATATGTAAATGTAAAGTGATTCACAAATTAAATTAATAAAAAAAAACATGATTATAAATTCGCTGTGTGCAAGTAATGCTTTATTTCTAAAAGAGGTTGTTTTTTTTCGGCGGTCTGCGGTCGGCAGCGGCGCCGCGCGGAATGCTCGCCATTTCCGGAGTTTATCCGGCTCTCCGTACCGCGATTTTGATAAGCCAATGTTTAACACATGTGACAAGTGACATGTACTCTCGTGACACAAATATAGTTTAAATAGAACAAGTGTGATGTGTGTCTGCGGCTCAGAAACACATGCCGTATTATTAATAAACAGTTAAATGTATTCCATGGTTTAGGTTGACATAATAATCTTTTTTACACTTTAAAACAGACAAAATGTCAAATTAATACTGGAGTAATTTAGTCTGTTATTAAAAGGGTGGTTGGAGATTACTGCAAAACTTTAAAATTATATTAAAAATAAGAAACGACGTTATTGCAAGAGGTAGGTGTACAGTCGGCAATATTGAAATAGTGATATTACAAATAGGGAAATGTCCTGCTGGATGTTGAGAAGATGCCTTGGCCTTGTTGAGTGTTAAAATTTGAAGTTACCTTAAAATCCGGGGATAGTTAATTTTCTATGAGTTTTCATCAGTAGAAACATATTAATGTCGTATTATAGCTATCTAAAATCTTGACTCTACGAAATAGATTAATTATTACCTACAGTTTGGATTAGGACAAAGATTATATTTCATCACGATGTCTCAAAGATTTCCCTTTGGTAAGGTAAATGGAATTTTATGATCTACTTTGTCAGCGTAGGTTTTCATACAAACTTTCGTCCCCCCAATATAATTTTTGGGGGTTAATTTAAAAAAGTAGTCTATGGTTGAACTCGGGTCTTAACAATGTGACGTTCAAATTGCTTTAAAATCGACCCAGCTGTTTATCTGTAACAGACAAACTTTTGCACATGGGGCATTTTAGTGGGTGACAGTTTTTAGTAGTAATTAGTAGTAGTAATAGTCCAATGTTTATACATAAACAATTGGAACATAGCCCTTCTTTGGTATTCTAGAAAACTCTGCCACAAAAAACTACTTCAGAAAAAATCCAGGTTTTTTTATATAGCGGATCGTGGACAAGGCGTAGGTATAATGGGTATTTAAAATAAACTGTTTCCGCAAAAATCCTGTTTTTCCGGTTTATAACTGTTTGTTTATATTTCAACCTTCATTCTACCACTAGCACCTCGGAATATTATGCTAATCACGCAAATGAGCTGCAACTGGTAAATGTAATACGTACACAACAAAGTTTATTTTTTTAATGTATTGTTTAAACTGTAGGCTTCTTTAGCAATAACTTTGAGTTATCGAACATGTTTAGAAAGTAAAAAAAAATCTAAAATAAAAATGTAAAACAAGTGTTATTTTTGTTGCGACGTATTAATAAAATTGAGAACGTTTTTTCCAGTTTTATTGCGCTTAAATTATTTTTAAGCTAAAAAGTTGTTTTAGGTAGTTGTGTTAGTCCTTTGTAATTCAATAATATAGACCAACTGCTTTTCTGTCTACAGTTTGTAATAATTCTTACTAATTCTAGTTGCCATAACGTTAATGCTCGCTATTGTCGTGTTTCGGTGTTAAGTAGCCATTAAACTTACACATGATAAAAGGCTATAAACATTTCAAAAGACAACGCACCGTTACCATCTTAGGGGTTTATCGGCGATGTGTATTTATCAATTTGATTGTCATTGAAACCGACAAAAAATAACCTAAATATTTACAATACAATTTCTAGAAAGGTCGACAATAAAAAATCAAACAAACTAGTTATCCATCGTCTCCAATGTTGTGTCAAGTGAAATTTTCTTTCGTAAAGTTGATTCATAGTTCGCGTGAATCATTCGACGTAATCGAGTTTTTGAATCGAGCCAGCGATACGCAAAGCCGTAGAGACCCGCGGTGGAGGTGACTCATGTGGGTTTTCCGAGAATACGCAGAATAGTTTTCATGAATACGAAGGTCGGTTCTTGTTAACCGACGTATTGACTATAATTTATTATAATGTACATTTTCTTTTGTATAATTTCTTTACGAGTTCTTAGTAATAGAGGGAAAAGATTTTGTTGTTATAATTAATTTTTGAATTTGTATTTTTTTTAATGTTTTTTTTATTTTATAAGACAGTGGGCAAGTTCACGGCTCTCCTGATGGTAAGAAATATCGTGGCCTATGAAGACCATAGATATTATAGGTGCATCACTGTCCTGTGGCCGGGATGTTAGGCCAATTGTCTATAGCCAATTCAAGACAGGAGTTGAAGCAACTAGCGTAGATACGTTTACCCGGGTACAGTTTCAGTTCAGAGGGTTACCATCTGAACTGAAACATGGCAGTTCTAAGTACTGACGTTATAGCGACAAAA
This sequence comes from Calephelis nemesis, assembly GCA_002245505.1. Lineage (NCBI taxonomy): Eukaryota > Metazoa > Arthropoda > Insecta > Lepidoptera > Riodinidae > Calephelis > Calephelis nemesis. Next base: position 28,737 of record NJDD01003146.1, read on the forward strand.
AATCGTAAGGTTGGATATTATATCTGCCCAAGAATAGTTAGTAATGTTTCAAATTTTATTTTTCTATTAATGAATGTTTTTTTATTTATTTATGGATTACTAGTATTTATTTTGCTTTCATACCTATTAGGCTCTGTGGTGTAGGGAGGTAGTAGGAGGAGGTAGGTGTAGAATGGGAGCAACTAGTTCACATGCTATATATTACCATATCGCGCTAATTTGTAAAGCCCGATGAAGTTGTAAAAACCGCGAGATTGGCAACGCATTAGTCATTCCAAAAAAAAGAAGCTAATTTGTATTAGGTATGCCGTAGGTATGTAACGTATAAAAGTGACCTAGCAATAATATTTCATTTCCTGTATTTTGTTGTGTCACCCTACGTTACGCTAAGGATGATATTTTTTTGTTATCTGATATTTTAGTCTAATCTTTATTTATATCAATCGTCACCAGAAATAGCTTAGTTTGAGCGCCAAAACTATATTTAAGATTTTAGTTTGCATATCATAAAATTAGTAGAAATATATGCATCAATCATACAACAAAGTACGAAATGTGCAAAACGAAAGGGAGATGCGATAATGTTGCATTGGCATGGATCCAACATTTGAAGGATACGTTCATTTGATGATAATTTCATTGTAATGTTCATTGTCTTTTAGCTGCAATGTTCACTTTCCATAGCTAGAGGTAAAGGGATACGTTCATTTGATGATAATTTCATTGTAATGTTCATTGTCTTTTAGCTGCAATGTTCACTTTCCATAGCTAGAGGTAAAGCAGCGATGGGTTATTACAAAAGATGGATAAGTGCGACTCGACCCCGCACGTAGTGAGTTCTGTATCAATATATAGTATAAAATAAAGTCGCTTTCTCCGTCCCTATGTCTCTTTGTATGCATAAATCTTTAGAAGTACGCAACGGATTTTGATGTAGTTTTTTTCAATAGATAAGGTATTTGAAGAGGAAGGTTTATATGTATATTTCATAACCCTGCGAAGCCGGGGCGGTTAATAATAAAAGAAACCGGATTGAGGGATAATTTTATTTTTTCTGAAATATATCGATATCGGTCGCTGTCTGTTAACCTGCTGCAAATGTCATAACTGTTTCCTTGATTGAGAAGTTAATTTGTACACCGAGCGCCATTCGGAGCCTTGAGATCGATTAACCACAACGGCGAACACTTTGTTTAAAGTACTTCTATTTAAATTTACACTTACTTTTTTTGCACTTTACACTTTTATTTTTAAATTGTCTGACCTAATCTTAATTTAAGCGAAATTATTAATTATGTAATAACAACTCTATATAGCTTGACGAATGTAGTACTGTGCTTTGTTATTTGGTAAGATTAATGAGTGTTTTTCGATTACATTTATTTGTTTATTATTTCTTAGTTTGTTAACGAATCTTTTTTGTTTTGACAACTACAAGTGCTTACGTAGTTTTATATTCGTACCTTTGTGATGCTATAAATTGCTTTTCACATTATTACTGCAATTAAATTACGCCACATAATTGCGTATCTTTTGGTTGTATATTTTTAATTAAAACTTAAAAGCACTTGTATCTGCAAGATATGGTGAATCAATGTATTAATTATTTCAACTTGATGTCTTCACGATTTCTGATGAAAATATCTTTAAAAAAAGGGAAAAAAAAGTATCTTCACGCCCATTTCCCCGAAGAGGAAGGCAGAGGCACAACCAGGGCACCCACGACTAGCCGAAGACACTAAGTCCCACAATGTGATAGGTGGCAAGCCTATTGCCAACCGGGCACATTTCCAATCCCGACCAACATTTTTTTTATTAGAAAATTGGAAAAATCCTATTTTCTCTTTGTTGGCCGACCCGGGATTCGAACCCGGGACCACATGCAGTCAAGTCCAACACCCGGACCGCTAGACCACAGAGGCGATAGAGGAGAGGAAATATCTTAATAGCAAAATTACAATGTTTACAAATAACGGTTCTTTTCGTCCTTATTTAAATTTATTATATTTACAAACACATTGGCACACGTACACATATACACATATTTATAACCTTGCTTCACGCCTACCGTTCTTATATCCAATGTTGTTTTTAATAGAAAATTTAAAAAAATACACATTTTCTTTTTGTTTTCCTGATCGAGGATCGGATCCCAACTACTAATTAGAAATACTAATAACTCCATCAAGGGTTCCTATTTCCCTTTATATGCAAGGAACCCCAATAAAGGTGAAGGAAGGGCTGTTGGCGCGGTGCCAGGCGTCGATTTATTTTATTATTCGCGGTGGCGGTCAATGTCGCGACTGCCGACAGCCGACGACGACAGGCGCCGTGCGATGCTTACATGTGCTGTTTGTTTATTACTTACCCTGCACATTTTAATGTTAGATTAGTGTACTGTGAATAATTACTCAAGCTGATCGCTATCTTTTGTTACTTCGCGTTATAAGCTTAGTTTTATGTTGAGGATTTTATAGATAAATAAATATTTCGATCTGGATGTGTTGAATGGAACTTTCACGTATTAGTACCGTTCTTCATTCGTTCGTTGATGATTTAGGTATCATTATACTTTATCCAAGTACAAGTAGCAGAATTTTACACGTATTCATCCCATCATATCATCACAGCGCTTGAAGGGTTTGGTAGTCTGTAAATACGCCGGCGTCTGACTTATCTTCATGAGGTCCCGGGTTCGATTCTCGGGTCGGAAAATAAAATAGAAAATGTAATATATTTTTAATTTTCTATTAAAAAATATCTGCCTGGAATTGGATATGTGCCCGGTTGGCGATAGGCTTGCCACCTATCACATTGTGGGACTTATGCCCGATTTCACCAAGAGCCCCTATACTTTAGGGGACCTTTTAACGTTACTTATGGGACTGTTTTCATATAAAACAGTCCCCCAAAACACGTTAAAAGGTCCCCTAAATATAGGGGCTCTTGGTGAAATCGGGCATTAGTGTCTTTGGCAAAGCGTGGGTGCCTTGATTGTGCCTCTGCCTATACCTTCCGGTATATGGGCGTGAAGATACTTAACTCACTCAAAAGGCTTAACACCTAAGTCTCACCATCAGGTTCTTATACAGGGTTGGCAACGCATCCCAGCCTTATATTTCTATAGACTATATTATGTATTTATTACGTTACCAAATTGCGTCTTTAGAAAAGCAAAGTTTGTCAAACTTCCTGTTCACTGATCTACTATCCGCTGTCTCATTTGTAGCTATTTTAAACAGTCGGTGTTTCAAAAACCTCTCATTGAACTTCCACTTCTAATGTAATAATCAAACACCATAAAGAAAGTGCAATGTAACATACACGCCTTTGTTTGTTTAGAATTGGTTCAAGGAATTTCCTAACTCGAGCTCACGAGCAACGCTATTAGTCGGGGCAATTAGCGCTTCGTTAATGAACTCCCAGACAACCGACCAGATACAAAACACCGAGCCCTAAGTGCCACTCCAAATTGTAATGCCCACTCAAAGTTGTCTGTGTAACAATGGGTCCAGTGTCTTGTGGAATTCTGTAGTTCATTGAAATATACTAATTATGGTATCAAAATATGGGCTTTAGTGATGTTAGATACGCATCAGGGGTCCAATGACCGCGTTTGATCGG
>NJDD01003146.1:32501-99524 GCA_002245505.1 Calephelis nemesis
CACACACACGTGCGCGCGCGCGCACGCGAACCTTTATAACATCTATGGTGTCAATAGAGAAAGATTGTCTCCTACCATCGTGAAAAAAAACTTGGAACTTGGAAATAAATGTCAAGAATCAGAAGCATCTTATATTTTGTATTTTATCTGTTTTGTAAAATCTGTGTTTATTACTGAAATTATGTTTTTAAATAGTAACAAACTCCATTGTTAAAAAAGCTATAAATTATTTTATTGTCTGAGTTGTCTTTGCTGATTTTTGATTTATTAATAAAGATGTTTTTCTCTGTGGCTATTCATATAAATTTGTGAAATCTTATAGATGTACAAATTGTACTTTTTCACTATTTAAATACTGTTATACAATTTAAAATGAAGTTACACCAAATGTAAATGATTAAATGCAATATGAAAGTGGTGTCTGTGGGGTGGGTTGTTGTGCACTCCCTGCAAAAGATATCAACGGATCGATGTGTCTGGCTCAATTTCGTTGAAAGTGAATTCTAAAATTTTAATAGCACGTTACGTGTACGTACGTCTTTTAGGGTTATTCTGTCTAGAAATAATGAAAGAAGGATGGCGATATATTGAAAAACATGTCTCTCAATTGACGAAAGAAGGATGGCGATATATCGAAAAACATGATGTGATTTTCAATATTTTTTAACTGTCCTTTTTGTTGATAATTCTAAACAAAAAATTCGAATTTCGTGATGATAAAAAATATATTCTCTTCTCGCAACAAATATGTTTAAAGTCTTAAAAGCTAAGAGTTAAGTACATCTTTTAACACACATAATCTGCAAATAAAAAAAATACATTTCATCTTCTAGACTCAAGGAATATTCTACATTATGCTAAAAAGTCAAAATTATTTAGTTGACGACCACTAAAGCTTAAACGTAGGTGCAAGTCGAATATTCTAGAAAAAACATTCTACACCCGTAGAACTGAACAAGTTAACGTTCTAAAAAAAATCTAAAAGTCAAACTGTAATTGATCATGTCCAAAAAGCATGACGTGCATCTAGAAGGTTCTACAAAGCATTCTGCATTCGTTGGTGTTGATGTTTAATCAGACACCAAAATATCCGCAATGTTTATGAAGATTTCTTTGTACTCATATCCGAATTTTCTATCGCAGTGTAGGCGTGTCTCAAATGTCACGCCGCCGCCACGTGCCTTAATGTAGTACGCAACGCGGTTACCAAGATAACGTTGTAATAAACAAAGCATTTGGCTGTAGCCTCTTGGAATTCAAACTTACGAATTTCCTCCTATATTGGAAAATAACTGAGCAAACAGTATTTATCTTGTACTAGTTATTTTGTTATCCGCTTTTAGTTTATTAAAGCGCCATCTATTTACTATCGAGCCTCCAGGTCTTTTATTTATAAAAAAATCTTTTTTTTTTAAATAAAATAATTGTTACTGAGTTTATTTATTACAACGCCATTTATTGAATAATATACATTCGAGATTTACTAATATCTGTATCTTGATAAAATATATTCAATTTAAGATGAATTGTAAATTGGGTGTTTTTAAGTAATAAACATAAAACATTAAAATTTGTAGTTAATAAGAACATGTAAATAGAAGCGTAAAGTAGTTAAAAACTTCACTTCGATTTTAATTTGACATAATGCTAGTTTTTTGTCAACGTAACGGTTAGGATATAAATAAATTCATTCTCTAGTACCTAACAATGTGTTTTATCTGATTTGCATACACTTTTCACATTTTTATACAGTTTTTTATACATATTTATAGAGTCATATTTTTTATTATAAATGGAAAGGAGGCGGATCGTATTGGCACTAAGATGTTATTGATACATTGCTTAAAGCAAAGAAAACACCTAAATATTTTTATATACATATTATATCAGGTTTAATGTAACAGCTTTTTCCGCGTATTAAAGTACTCAGTTTTTCCACGGGGTATTCTTTGAGATATCAGTATGAAAGGCTATTACTATTCTAATAAGATTCATGAAATAGGTTCTTGTGTTATAATGTGAGATAGGAACATACATACATAAGTATACGAAACATGCGAATCTTTACATTTATAAATAAAAGGTAGTTAGGATTGTTCCACTTTCAAAATTGGTTGTAACTGCTACCTTTGTTATTCATATAAATCCTTTGAACTTAGGCAATTGGTATTAGGTAATTAGGTAATGGGAAGCAAGGTAATATGTAATACAAGATAAACATTCAATAACAAATACATCCGAAAGATATGATTACTACTCGTATTTTAGCCAATAGAAATATAGGACGGCAACAACGTACTTCTGACGTATTAGCAAGCGCTCCATTTTATAGACTAAAGATATGGTCAAGGTCACTGAAACCGGTGGTATGGGGAGATAACGGAGAATTTTACGAGAATTTATACAGTAAGCGAACGAAATATTTGGACCCCTTGAAAAACTTTCAAATTAATGTGTGGGAGTCAGATATTTCTCTTGCTAACTGTGCTGTACAAAATACTTCGAATATTTCAAATATGTTCCTCTAGAAATAAAATGTAAAAAATATACTTATTATTAAAACTGTAGGTGCGCTTAACCAAAAAATTAATAAAATGACTACCACCTCGCTTTATTATTTAGAAGTTAAAACAAACCTAATTTTTTTAATCTTTATTCATTACTTAACATTTATAATGAGTTAAGTCTATGTTGACTAAGTACTAACAAGTCTAACTTAGTCATCACTTAATTAAAACTAATTGCTTGTTAAAATAAATATTAACTTGATCATATAATTTAACTTACGTATAAGACAAAGTCGGATATATCAAGAAGACTAATTCGTCTTAACCCTGTATAATATAATAATTAATAATAATGATTTAATTAATAACTAAAATGTAATTATCTTTAATTTTTTGCATCATTGTTTTTTTAATAAGAAAATAATAATACGTTACCTAATTTTCTTTAGAAATTAGGCTATATTTTAGAATAATGAAACGGCGGTTTGTGTTACATTTTGTAAAACCAAATTTACTTTTAACTTAAGCCAAAACGTTATGGCAGTGAATAAAAAAACCAGAAGAAATCTGTTTTATTTTATTGCCCTATATTATGGAACATTCCTAATTAAAGCTTTTAGATTTGAATTTCGAATCGAAATAATATGTATTATAAGGCCATAAATAACAGACAGAGAAATGTCTCAACAAGGGCTTGACTGTTTTAGGCGCAACTTTTAGTGTGTTGATGTTTTGGCTATTATGATAGTTTTATAATTTTACCGTTTATCTAGTTGTCTATTTTTTACGGTTTCAATAGTGTTAGGCTACCGGAAAATAACAGCAACTTTTAAAAACTATGTGCGAATAATTAATTTGATATTTACGAGAAATATACAAAGAAGTAATGTTATGATGAATTTGTAGAGCAAATCTAGGGCGTAATTATCATCTGTACGTCAAAGTACATTACCATGTGCTTAACGTTGTACTTGTATGTAAATTGAAAGGATTTTTTCATAACACAATGGCTAACAGTATTTTCCAGAAGAACCTTTAAGTTTTTTTTTTCTTTATTTGCATTTATGATTGTTTAATTATCTTCAAGTCCATTTCTCCGAACAGATAGGCAGAGATACAACCAGGGCACCCACTACTAGCTGAAGAAAACATTTAATACCGCATTGTGGATGGAAAGCCAATCGGGCACATATCTATTCCCGGGCAATGTTATTTTTTTATTACAAAATTTAAAACAGTTACATTTTAAATTTTTGTGTTGTGCAACCGAACCGGGGATCGAACCCGGGAGGTTAAGTTCAACGCCAAAAGTTTAGTTTTTTTCAGTTTTATGTTTATTAATAAGGTAGCTAAGATCTTCTCTTAAGTTTTATCATCTCTAAAATATAAAGACTACTTTTTTTCGACTTACAGCTTGTTACAACTCATTGATTGTTTCTATCCTGTTCCATAATGTTATTTTCAACTAGTTTCAGTTGTATAGTCTTTGTCTGGTTGTCAATATAAACTAAACAAGCCCCAGCAATACAAAATAGGGAAAATATAATCATTGTGGACGTATTCTGACATAGATAACACGTTTAAATGTCTGGGGAATCCCAATATAGTATGTGATATGATAAAATTAGGTTAACTTGTTATGTATTATTGTGTTATACCATTATTTAAAATGTATTATTTAAAAGTCATTTAAAATGTTGGCTATGTATTCATTAGTTAACATTGTGTAATATCTATCTAATACCTTAAACTATAAGTTATACTATTTTGTTATTATAAATGCGAAAGTTTGTATGTTTGTTTGTTTGTCACTCCTTTACTCAAAAACTGCTAAACTGATTTTCATGAAATTTGGCACCCACATAGAGGGTAACTTGGACGTAGGGTAGTTTTTATATATTATATATATTTTTGAGTATCGGGAAATGGCAACGACTTGCATGAAATTTGCAACTGTTGTTCTTTTTCAGTAACTTAGGCAATGATTTATATGAAATTTGCAACTGTTGTTCTTTTTCAGTAACTTAGCAACAACATTTTAGAATATCTATCTCTATCTGTAGATATGTCATTAACATTGACTGCTTGCTAGGTTTTATTTTTATAAAATAATACTACTCCACTAAATATTAAAATAATCACTGTCTAAAACAATAATGGGAAATGTATAAAATGCCATAGATGCCTTTTTAACAAGGTACACGGAGCTTGTTACAGTTAACATAAGTATCTCTTAGTACGTTACCGTTCGTACCATATATTAATGATGTGTTGCCAACATACGTATCTTATAATTAAATATTACAGTAGGTTATGTGTATGCCAGGCCGGCATAAGACAGTTAACCACTGGCACAATTATATTTCTACGCAAATAATACTAACCTAACCCCATAATAAAATGTATGCAATAGTTATTAGTCAATCAAATGAATAATTATAAATACCGAAAACTGTCCTTGGTGGGAATGAATCCGAAATTTGCGAATCGGTTGAGCTAGGCGTGTGCGTTAACCCTTCACCTGCAGATGTGTCATTAAAAAGAAAATAAAAAATAACTATTAAAATTTAGAAAACCCCCGACACAGGAACTTAGTTTCCCATTAAAAATGTAAAAAAAATCGGTTAATTTTCCCACTTTCACCCCCCATAACTTAAACGGCTCATCAAACATGTCTAAGAACACTCGCACATAAGATAAGATTAATACAAGAAAAACACAATTAAAATCACTGCATCCGTTCGGGAGTTATGATGCCACAGACAGACTGACACACGTCAAACTTATAACACCCCTCTTTTTGCGTGGGGGGTTAACAAAACCTAACGCCTAATGTTTGGCAGTGGTCTATGATGTGGTGTAGTCTGCTACGTCACAACTAGATATAGGAGTGATCTCACTACACGTTGTGATAACGTTCCTCTGAACTCACTTGTGTACACACTATTATTAATCTGTTACACATTTACACGTATTCTTTTAACGTGTATACCCGCCGTCTTCGCGGGAGGCAGACGGGTTATGTCGGAGTTTTAAAAGAGGTTTTATTTCGACTAAACCGTGTATATCCGCCTTCTTCGCGGGGAGCAGACGGGTTATGTCGGACTTTTCAAGGAGGTTTTATTTCGACTAAACCGTGTATACCCGCCGTTTTCGTAGGAGGCAGGCGGGTTATGTCAGACTTTTTAATGGAGGTTTTATTTCGACTAAACCTTACTATAATAATAATAATAATAATTAATAAATATCCCTTGACAAGTTACACAAATTGAATCTAACCCCAAAGTAATCAAATTATATGTTTATGTTATGGGTGTTTTCGTCTACGATTCTTATACATAGAAATACTTAAATAGCTACCAGAATAAATTTAATAAACACCCAGACCCGGAAATGCAGACATCTAAATGTTCATCGCACAAATGCCTGCCCCCGTCTGGTATTGAACCCGAGCCTCGCGGTTGATTAGGCGTGTACGCTAGCCACTCCACCAACGAGGCGGTCTCCTACGATAGTCGCCTCCACCAGGTCTCTTTAATATTATAATTTCAGTTTCATTTTAGTTTCTTTATTGCACAATTTGAAAGAGGCTACAATCACTTAAAAATAATGTGATCTGTATGTTATATATATAAAAGAAAATCGTGTTAGTTACACTGTTTATAACTCAAGAACGTCTGACCCGATTTAGATGAAAATTAATGGGGATTTACTTAAAACCAGGTGACGGACATAAGTTTTATCACGTTTGACTGTAAGGAAAAAAAATATTTTTCCCTATACAAAGTGAACTATTTGGACGAAGTCCATCAGAACAGCCAGTATTTAATATAAACAGCTTTATTTTATTTAGTCATTATTATCAGAAACATACAATTTAAAACGCCTAATTTACTCTTTATTAAAAAAAATAGTAGTTATTAATAATTGTTGAGAACTGTACTTTGAGCCTTTGATTTTTCACGCAATTTATGTACAGTTGCCAAGAAAAATTACAGTGATCTATCTAATAATCTGTATTTTTTGTTATCTGGACCTGCGGCCCTACCATGAACGCTTATAGCAGTATTATTTCCATCTTGCTAAATGTCTGCCGTTATAAGCAACTTTAAGGTATACGTCATAAGGTTGTCTTTCTCGACTGACATTTAGTATTGTTAAAATAGTACTTTTATAAGAGCTTATGGTAACCCCCCTGATCCGCTAGGTCCTGTCGTGACGACCGTCTGTCTATCTAGCTGGACAAAAATATCGTGGAATCCTGTTTGAATATATAAAAATGTTAATATTCTAGATATCTGGAATGTATGACACGAGTAATTTTAAGTAATAAGTAGCCACCGTGACCAATTAGTGCGGGCTTTACTGCTCGCCCGCGTTTGAGACGAATTTCATTTTAGCAATTGTCGTAATTGACCGGAGAGCGCTCCTTCCGGACCACTCGAGACTGCACTCGAGACCGTTCCATCCCAGCTTACTAGGGTTGTCAAATAGGAGAAAACTTTTATTTATAAGCGCGGCGGCTGTCCTGATTGTATAAGAGGCGTATCTACACAGATGTTACTTTTTATTGTTTTTTGAATCTAAGGCAACGCGTGAAAGTACTGAGTACCTCTGATTCCTGGTACCATGGAACACTACACTGGCGTGCACTGTAGCTGTGAAACTAGAATAAAATGTTTTTTAAGTGCTTCGAAAAAGAGCCTGCTCAATTGGACGGTATTATAATAATATTTTCACTGAACACAAAACTTTATCACTGAACATAAACATAAAGATACAGCACAATGAGCAAACTTACCTCCAGCAACAGATATTTCTACTAGTGACCTGTGAAAAAGAAAAACACTAACAAAGACAATCGTAGACTTTGTGTAGGTACACGGATATAAAAAACTTAAAATATACAAACTTATTCTCAAAATATATTTTTAGATGTGTGCCACTTTACTTTTTTGCTTTTAAATTTTAATGCTTTCTGTTTTATTTGAAAGCTGGTACTTTTTGGTCCCATTTTAAATTAGATCCCAAACATATTGAATACAAGTATTCGCATCTACAATAAAACCCTTATTTCAGTAATAGTAAATATGATTTTGAATTTGATGTATGGGTAATTGATTTCGCGAATTTGGATGAGGAGATCACTTGCTGATGACTGCACCTCAAGTGCACTCATTTGCTAAACATCTCAATGTTTAGCAAATGTAGGGATGTTCAACTACTTCTGCTGCGAATCATATGAATTTTATGTTTGGGACATAATTTTCAGCTGTTCCTTAATTCCAGATGAGATGACAACCCTAAGTGTCTCACACAGTTCACTATTGTTCACACCATTGCGGCTTTGGTATACTTATAATGCATGTCTCATGAAATTCCACCTAAAGCCTATATACATTCGGAAATTCGTAACGGAATTACTTTTTGAAAAAATTTCGAATCCAGTGACAACAAAAGTAAGTTTCTTTAAAGCTCCACTCAAAACTGAAACACTTTAGTGACCAGCACTGATGTCTAGATAGTATGAATAGCTACAGTGAAAATACAAAATCAGAAGAAATATACAACCCAAATTGACTTCATTTCGAATCTGTCAAAATGGAGAAACTCCAGCTGTTATTCTTTCAGAAACTACCTACTTAATATCAGGTCCATAATTTTTATACTCTCATTTTCTAAGAACAAAGCATTAACGAGTAGGATTTCCATATTAAGATGATAAATATTAATATCGCCTAAAATATTGGCTTATTATAGTGAAAATATTGTTGGCGCCGTATAAGGCTCATTTCGCGGGAACGTCTCGCCTACGTGCATAGTACGACCTTGTCGCAAGGTCCGGCCAAACTGTACTCCCACACTTACAATATTTAACGTTATACAATAACCGTGACATATATAATATAAATATATTCATCTTGAATTATGTATTTTATTTTTGTTTATCGATATTTAAAAAAAATACGTTGGATACAGTTTATAGAGAAAACTTATTATATTTCTTTAGAGAAATAATAATTTAATTAGAGTTTGCTTTGAGAAATAAATAAAAAAATCGGCAGCCATTTTTTGTAATTATTGTAATTATGTCGATAATATTTTTTCAACTTTTACCACAATTTGAGCTTGTATAACATAAGACAATGTTCATGATTGTTATATTAATGTAATTCACGTAAAATCTTGAGATTTTTTGTTGCTAGAAAACTACTGAGTTTACCAGAATTTTCTAGACGGAAAATCACTTTGAAGACTGCGTGTTAGCTAATGTAGCAGTTTGTTTTGTGGAACACCGCTCATTACCTCAGATAACTAGTGTACCCGCCGCGTGCGATGCGAAATGATGCGAAATATTTCCGGAGTTAGAGTAGTGTTCTATTAATACATGATTGGAAGTTGCCCGTGGGCGAGAGTTTCGGGCGATCGCAGGCGTGAGGCGGNNNCCGCCGCGGCCGGCCGCCGTACGTCGTACGCGCGCGCAACGAACGAACGACCCGCACTCCCGCGCACTAAGCGAATCATCCCTAATCCACTCTGCTCCGCCCCTTAACTAACCTTAATAGACAAGTGAAAACGAAATTCAAATAGACGAATATTCGCAAGGGCGGGTTTTAACGAATCGACTAACAAACTCGAATACGAAGGTGTCGCGTCGCAAAAAGCGCAATACAATAGTAAGCGTCTAATTATAACTGTTGAGTTAACGTCGAGATGCAGAATATCGATCCACTGGAGTTCGCTAACATCCTCGCCACAGAGCTATGGTGCCAGCAGGTAACCCACACACCTGCTTTTCGATAGTGCTGACGAATGAAAATATATTGCATGTGAACGGTGTTTTGTGCCAAATCCCAAGCCGTCTGGCGTGAGTGTTGACAAATTATCGACATATTTTGTGGACATCCCTTTTTTAATATTAAACACAATTCACGACGAATTTCGCACCACCGGAACCATTTGAATATTTCAACTGTTTTAATAGTTATTCTACTATTTGGGAATATGGAAGAATCCAGATAGTGAATAGAAAATGAATCTATCTGTTAATGACAGAGTTTCTACATTCTTTTTATAAAAATAGATTTCTGTAGCACTTGTGCTTTTCCACATTAAGTTAACAGAATGTTAGCTACCCGTTAATGCTTAATATAACATCCTTAGGGCAAATAATATATCTTATTTTACAATTTTGGAATTGTATGAAAGATTCTGACGTCACCAAGGATCTTAGGGAATAAAATGGTTAATCGCCAACTGGGACTTCTGTGTAGGTTTATTAGCTTCCATACCTTCTAAACTAAACACATTATTGGCAAGCATTCAAGTTATAGTTATAGGGAAACTTAAAATAAATAATTAAGTTAATAATTAGTCTACACTAACTACTACTACTACTAGTCTGGACTACTCCAGACACCTAAAATTTTTTGGGTGTTTGTCTTGACTATTGGATTAATTCAACCATCGTTGGTACTAGATTATTTAATTGGCTTCTGGTTTGAAGCTAGGCAACGCACCTTTAAAATCTTTAGATTGTAATTAAACTTGATAGTAAAAATATATGTTTTTTACAGTCAAGAAAAAAAATGTGATCGTTTTTATACATTGCTATAAAACTACATCCGTTCCAGATTTTTGTCTTCATTTTCTTAAATTTCAAGTGAAACATGTTACTAGGCTATAGTAATAGTTAAAAAACAATATCAAGTTAACCAAAAACGATTTCCTCATAATTGTTTGTTTATACGTTTGATTGCTCTGCCTGAGAGATTAACAACTTCGACTAAGGCAAAGATATTTTAAATAGAAATATAAACAGACTGTTTCCAATATATGGATGTGAAAGGGTTCTTGTGTACGTGATTTATTTCACGCTAACCCGTATATGTGTACTTATTCGATTTTCCAATCGACATATTAGTGGCACATGTTCTCCAAAAACAAATCTATATCTATGATAAACTTCATTAAAATAGGTTCAGCCGTTTAAACTTAACCCGAAACATACTTTTCCAGTTACGATATTAGTAGGAATGAGTGAGTTCATTTTCTATGTGGTCAACGTCAACGCGTTGTCATGATCTGAATGTGTCATTTTTTATAAAAGAAGAATTCTCAAAAACAAATTCTGGTATTATTTTTAGGACTTTTGTATTTTTTTTCTTCAAAACTCCGCCGATAGTGTCCAAGGATATTGATTAAAATTCTTTGTTAGCGATAGCCTTGGCAATCTACATAAACATTCGCTTTCATTTTGCTTTAAGAGAAATGTGGACAACTTTTATAGATTCACGTCGTTTACAGGTTGATACTAATATTTTAGCGCTTGTGTATTAAATCACCGTTTATTGTATCCGACTTACTATGAGTAATCGTTACTGTGTGATTTTGTAACATGTGACATCACATTTTAATATAAAAATCACACTACTATAGCTTTTAACATGACATTTAATGGGATAGTAAATAATTTAATAAATAAAAATTCTATTATAAAAGTCAACGTCAAAGTACTTTTTAGTATTATGTGTCTTTAAGTAAGTACATCTAATACTTAGGCCAAGTATTAGATATTTAAGTAGATATTAGATATCAGATTTATCAAATGTCTTACTAGTTTTGCCACAAAAGCTTTAATAAATACGCTACAATTAAATAAAGTCTGATTTGCTTAATTTTAAATTATGTTGTACTAGAAGAATAACGTCCAAAATTTTTTTAATAAATTTTATTACTATTTGTGCATTAACTTGTACTAAAACTTTTCTCGTTTTATTAATCGTGCCACAATTCGATACACTTATTATGCCTAAATCGGGATACATTGTACTAGGTTTTTTGAATAATTGTACCACAATTTTAAATATGCTTATTTTCGAATTAAATTGTCCTAAAACTGTTGAAAATCGTATCAAAAGCCATATCATGCCTAGCTCTGGTTGAAGTTGTAATGAAGTTTGTAATAATTGTGCCACACGTATCAGTAACGAAAGTTATTCAGTTTACATTATTCGTTATTATAAATCGAGTGCATGTTTTATCATCTCTGTTATTGTTTCACTTGCAGTGAACAAATGTTTTGCTGATAAATTATGATTGGAATGTGGAAGCAGTTGGATTTTATAACATGACAAAATATTGCATAATAATTTTGCAATGTAAAATAACATAATATATTGACTGGGAAGTTTATCGCCCTTGAATATTATTTGAAATTTAAGATGGCAAAGAAGTGCTTGGATTTCTTAATGATAGGAAGTACACGTTGCCCAATAAACTAAAACTGTTAACGGTGTGTTAGATTAGCCTAAGGCTGGGATGCTTAACCGCTGGAGTAATAAGTTTACCAGCTACTCGACCTTCTAGCCCGGAAAATAATGACATGTAGCATTGTTGTCGAAGTTATGACGACAGTAATAGTAAACGCATAGTACCAATACCAATTCGGTTGTCGAACCAATAGGATTTTCGAACTTGTGCTCCCAGATATAAGATGTATAGATATTTGTTATTTTATCCTACCAAAATTCTTGAACGTATGTTAATGAATTTTATTATATACTTTTCTATCAGAAAATCCGTCTCCTTCCTTCACAGTTTTTTAAAAAAAATATTCCCAAACTTTTATAACATATTAATACAATTGAACGTCTTTTTTTATGATAGATTTTGTTTATTTCCAGTTGGCAAACCTAGAGGGCCTCCAGTCGGGGGTCCCAACCCGCACCACGGCGACCATAACCCCCACCCAGTTGCGCAACTTCGAGCAGACATACATAGAGCTGAACAACTGCCGGAGCGAGCAGGCCAACCACGCCGGATTCGTACCACCGTCCGTCACGCAGGCCAACACTTACGGTACGTGTTTGTATCAACATTTCGATATACCCTTGCTAGCTTATGTGGCTAGCGTACACGCCTAACTACACCGACTAATTGCGAGGCTCGGGTTCGATTCCCGACGGGGGCAGGCATTTGTGTATTCTCAATTTTCAAACAAAAATAACGTTGCCCGGTTGGCGTTAGGCTTGCCACCTATTGCATTGTGGGAATTAGTGTCTTCGGCTAGTAGTGGGTGCCTAGGTTGTGCCTGTACCTACCTGTTCTAGGATATGGGCGTGAAGATACTACTACTATCTTGCTGAACTAAATCAGTCACAAGCAGAAAAGGTTTAACAATCACCTCGGCAACAAAGAGTTCTTTAAATGAAATAGTTTAATATGAAAATCAAGATAAAAATTTGACGCTTATTTCTATTAATACCACCTAGATTACATTTTGTTGTGACGAATGAACATTTTAAAAATAAATGATATTTCTCATTCCAGGCATCCTGAATCCAGTGGGTGGCTACTGTGATTCGGGCCCGACGACGTTGCATGTGTCGCCGGGCCCACTCTCCGCCAGCGGCGACAGCAGCAGCAGCCCCGGCTTGCCGGCGCCCAAGAGACGCAACATGGGCGGCAGGAGACCGACCAAAGCGCCGCAAGACCTCACCCCCGAAGAGGAGGAACGGAGGAAGATCAGACGCGAGAGAAACAAAATGGCAGCGGCAAGATGTCGCAAACGACGGCTCGACCACACAAATGAACTTCAAGAAGAAACAGATAGACTTGAGGAAAAGAAACAGTCACTCCAAGAGGAAATACGGAAGCTAACCGCGGATAAGGACCAGTTGCAAGCAATCCTACAAAACCACCTTCCGATCTGCCGGCTAAGTAAACGGTCTGTCAGTCCACCTGATGTAAAACCCTTCCAAGACCCGTACGAGTACAGGGATATACCAGATGACGGGGTTCGCGTTAAAGAGGAAGTTATGGACCCTCCCTTAGTTGACCCCGTGCTTGGGTTAAGTAATGAAATCTTCACCTCGACGACGGCAAACAAAAGGTGGGTTTTTAAATTGAAAATTCTTAGTATCGTATCGATTTTAAAGCCCTTAAAACGAAAATAAAAAACAATAGTAAAAAGAGACAGACACATAAATTCAGAAGATTTAATGTTTGATAAAATGAGATAGGAAGCATTATGGAATTTTTCAGATCTTTGTGGTTGTCTTTCTCTAGGCTTCAGTTCTACGACGTTTCAATTGCATACCATTTTTGATATGTTGTTTTGCAAAGAATGAGAAGACGATTCTACTGTTAGAAAGAAACAACCGTCTTCTATAGGCACTACAGAACTGCTAGTGGAATTTTAGGCCACGTGTGCAAGTCTACCGGCTGCTCTATATGGGTAATTTCTTTTCTATATGGGTAAAGCGGTATACCGATAAAGGCGAGCTTTCTTTCTAAATAAGTATATCAATTTGTTTTGAGAAACTGACTGGCAGTTTATGCATCCACCTCCGTCATATGCGATGGTGAGAAATAGGAAAAAATCAGAGGTATTTTCTTAGGAAACACTGTTCATAAGTTGATAACGCGATATAAATCTGGCTTTGAGATTCATTCACTTTTTATGTGAAAAACCCGTGAACAAAATAACGACTTTCCTGATGTTAAGAAATAACCGTGACAATAGACACCAAAACGTTATTTGTGCGTCAATATCCTGTGGCCATAGGTAGTAGGGTAGATCCCTACCTGGGATGTACCTATAACCTATGGTTGCCTCTTACGGGCTACCTGGCAAGGAGGCAGATGGTCTATTCTACCCAGCGAACCCGGACTAACACGGGCAAAGATCAAGTATTTTGTTACCGGTTAGAATACTCCCCAAATCGCAACCACTATGTTGAAAGAAGTATTAAAGATGTTTGTAGTAATACTGTGGGTGGAAGAATCTACCACCTAAGTGACCTCACAAGTGTTATTTTTACATTATTCTAACAAACTGCAATGGGGTTGCTTCATACCTACATCAAAAACTAAATAAGTTTTACTATAAAGTTAATGTAATGTTACAGAATAATGCTGTCTGGCGCAGACCCCGATGTGGTGACGAGCTCGGAACCGATAACCCTGGACACGCCCCCCATACCGCTGCGGCCCAACAGACCCACCTTCCTACAAGTGCCGCTCAACATCACACCAGCACAGGTCAGTATTTGTCCCATCAAAAACATAATATATTGATGTGTTATCTAAGTTTCACTGTTAGAATATGCGTACTTGTGGACTGAATTCGTTGTCTTTATTTAGTAGGCACAACACTCGTCACACTTGAAATGGACGTATTTAAATAAGTGCAAATAATGTTTTACAAGCACACACTATTAAAGATTCAAAAAATACATAACATTAAACATTAAAATTATAAGCACACCCTGCCTCAACATCATCCCAATTTATGAGACAAAACATGTAGGTAGTTAATAAATGGAATAGATTACGTAGACTAGGTTATGATTTTCCCTGGATACAGGGTGATTTTAACTGAATATAGGGAAAATCACAGAGTAAATAAATTTGAATTAATGAAAAATTGAGGTCTATGTGGTTGCCAAGTTCTGTGTAATTTTAGGTATAAGAACATGCAATCCAAGCTTAAGATTTTGTTTGACCAGTTTTTATCTACAAATTTTAGAAAAGTATTATAGGTATTAAATTAATGACATTGTAGTTTGAGTCGATAGTCACGTAATAAATAACTTTCAATAAGTATATCAAACAAATTGTATAGTTCCTTTAGAAATTATGATGCCACATACAGACACACACACCGCTAAAAAAACGAGTTAAACTCATAACACTTTTTTTCTATAGTGGGGCTAGTAAACAGGAAGTACCTACACGATTTTTGTATGACATGACGAAGATAATTTGATTGGACAAGTGTAACATAGCTTGTTGTTAAAACCAAAAAAAGGTATCTTCACGCTCATAATCCCAAGGGGTTGGAAGAGGTACAACCAGAGCCTCCACGTGTGTACGTATTAGTTTTTTAACATGTTGATTTAACGATAAAATTGTCTGTTGCAGATCCACAACAGTAAAGCTCTAGGCAACCGGAACAAAATCGCCGGCGTGGAGATCAGCACGCCGAGCAATGGCATCCCGTTTAACTTCGACAGCTTGATGGAGGGCGGCACGGGACTGACGCCGGTCCACCCGCACCCCCACCCGCACCCGCACCCCTGCGCGCACCAGGGCCGCCAGCCCGACCTCGCCTCGCCCGACTGCGGCAGCCTCGTCAGCCTCTGAGGTACGGCCTGTCGCCTGCCGCAGCCAGACCCTCTGCTCGGCCTGCCCTTGGACTGAACGCCGGACACACTCAGGACCGTGGACTCTGCTTCCCACTTGTATATTAGTAAATTGGATCGCGTTATGCAAAAAGAACCCAATCCATAAAATAAATTTTATCCGTTAGGGATTTTTTTCATCTGTCTATTTTTATAACTTTTTTTTAACTTCAGTTATAGTAACTAAATTATATTCTTTTTTTCGTCCAAGTTTTTCTAAAAAATTTTTTTTCAACAGTTACATGTTTAATGACCTTCATTTCTGTGACATATTTAACCAATGACTTTACTGCATCTTGTATACGTAACCTTTTTAGAATCATATAACTCACAACTTATTTTTTCTCTTCAAAAATAGCTTTGTTTTATATATTTTGTTAATGAATCAATGATTATATTCATGTACATTTTTATGTCTTCATAATATATAGTCGAAATTTACAAATGATTTCTAACTATTTTTTTACATCAAAATTTAAAGCAATAAAACATTTTAGTAAAGCATTGAATAATTTATTATATCTAGAACTATTATTACATAAATAAAATTGCATTTTATTTTAAAACAATCCTTTAACTTATTTAAATAATATTTTTAAGTTTATTTAATTTTTGTGCATCTTTGCTGAAAAATACTCAAACTGTGCTAATGTCACACCACAGATATTTTTTAAAAATTAATTAAATCCCCAGCAACAAGCAGTGTGATTTCACCAATAAAAAGCAGTTTTTGCAGTGACTTTACAGTCCTGAAGTGGAATGCGTGTTACTCCGTCGGTGTTGTGATAGGTGTGTGCGACGTACCCCCGAATATTCGCGTGCCTTGGCCGTCGGGCCTCACGTTTGACGTGGCCGGCGCATCGAACCTAGTTCGTAACGAGTTTTTAAGACTACGCTACATATTTATTGATTACTTTTTCTTAAGACTTGCGTAGACGACCAGATATTGCCTAGTTATAGGTACCTATTAGCTAATTTTAGCAGGGTTCGAAATTTTGATGATATCTTTGATAAATGCCATTATAAATATTCTGATATTTCTGCTCTTTCTATTTGTTGTTCGAATTTGGGATTTAACTTTCGGCATTTTCGCCTTTGTATACGCATGAAACATGTTTTTACTATTAAAATGTTATTGTTAACTGATAAAGAATATTAATAATGATCATTTTCTCTGTGAATCCTGATTTTTTTCTGACGCAACGTGAACGTCTTGCATTTTTAAATGTCAAATTTCAAGTTGTACTCTAGCAAACTTTCTGTATTTTTTTCCAGTAAGCGTTTGCGATTGTTGTCTCGTTTCTTGTGCTGCTCGTCTACGCAAGGCCTATTGCTATACCTTCATCGAACCCTTCTTCCTTATTGGTAAAAGTTATTTATTAAGGGTTCCAGTAACATACTTGCTCACTATGTGCTTTGTATTTATACAGTAGTCTTAATATGGCGAGATGCCAGTTTTAAAAAGTCAATTCATGCGCTGTTATAGTATTCTAGAAGAGAATATTTTTATAGATTGTATTAAAAACAATAATTGTGATGTTTAAAAATAAAACAGAGTTTTATTTGAAGCATTTTCAGGGATTAATTTTCGAGTTGTGCTTAAAATCTAGCGAGGCTAGACTATATTATATATTTATATATGTAAAAGATCTCTTTACGGTCGCGACACATGTACACTGCATCTGTTTTAATAATGGACCTCGCTTCCTTTGTTGAATAAAAAAAACTAAAAAAAAAATGTATTTTTGACCTTAATTTTCTTAATTGATAAATATGTTTTATTTAAATCAAATCATATTAAACATTTAAGTATCCGATTGTTTAAATTGTCAATAAAATATTTACAATATCGCTCACCAATATGTAAATGTGTGATAAAAAAAAAGTATCGAGAGCCATTAGTAAAATAGGCACACTGTATAAAGCTGGCACAATTTTTATTTCGTGATCGTCATATCTTGTCATAATAAACCTTGTGCCATGAACTACGTCTACTGTCAGGATTACAATAATTATAAGTACGAAATATTTAGTTAACCACGTAGACTAACAGCAATACTACTTAATAAATAATTAATATATTGAATTTAAGTTAGCTCAATCTCGATGTAATGTCATACCGTTCCATTGGATTAGGTACTGGTAGGGTTAAATTATTGTTAAGAAAATTGTGATACGTCCAGTGATTAGTGCTCTCGTGGGACACAATCATAGTGTAATTACCCATGCCTACATTCAGAACTGTCATGTAGGCTGTATTCAATATTTGCATTTGCTGCGTTTATAATTAAAAAAAAAAAAAAGAAAACTGTCAAAACTTTTTTTCATAGGCCATTTTAGAGGCATGGGTCATTTTGTGTAAATGATAATAACCTCTGGTATAAAAATGTTCTAGAGTAAGGCAATAATTAGACTAAGAGCACTTAACATTTAATTATTAAAACGCATAACTTAGACCAAATTATTACTTTATGTGCTTTATCGTAGTTATAATTAAAATCTAAGCCAAATATTGATTTTATGTTATTTTAGGTTTAGAATAAATGGCCGTTTCCGAAAAAGTATTATTGGTTAGACGCAGAGGAATGCGGAGTATTTATTTTAAATAATTTTATTGTAAAAATACCATTACTCCAATACGAAAATGGCAAATTGTCATTGTCTTTATACATTTTGAAAAAAATATTGTGTGCATAATATGAACTCTTAGAAATATTTAAGATATGTAATTTTTTCTAGAAGATTTTTCTTAAAGCAATTGTAGAATACTTTTGTATTTTTTCATAAAAAATAAACGAGTAGCAAAGCAATATATTTGATAAATCTATTGTTCTATTTCCGTCAGTTGTAAAATATTAATAAATCAGAATATATATATCAATTGTTTACGTACACCTGACACTGAGTTTTCATTTTAAAAACAACCACCTTTTTAAGTAAAAACACCACCTCTAAAGCACCTTAATTACTAGAGTGTTCTACCAGCAAATGATGGAGTGGTCGCATCCGCATTTTTTTATGTGACAAGATAGCGAACAAACACATGACTCTCTTGATGGCTTGATGGTAGGAGATAACCGTGGCTTATCGACACCATAGATGTTGTAGGTGCGTCGCTGTCTTGTCGCCGAGGTGTTGTGCAAGTCCGGCTCGTTACCTTCCGGATCTGAACGTGATAGACAATATGGCAGTCAAGTCAAGTTGCTGTATGGTACACTACAATCTGTGTTCTTTTTGGTAATGACCCATTTAACCAACGCCCACCTCTTAGGCAGAAAAGCAGATGGCCTATTGCGCATGTATACCGGCTACCCTACTGAACCGGAACAAGACAGAGTAATTATGGCGGCAGAATTTGGTAAGGCGATGGATCCCTACCTGGGTAAGGCACTCTACCACCCAATTACATAGCATTAGCCATAATGCAATTTGTAGCTGAGAAATTACCACGTCTTTGACTAGCTGCTTGACTAAGAACCTTTTCATAGAGCTGAAGGACTTGGGCAGGTGCTTGTGCCCATGTCAAAATATAAAATGTAATATGATACATATAAGACTTAGATTCTACCGTTTAACTTATTTTCTAAAGACTTTTGTTACATAGTCCGTGCTTCGACGCACACAGCTTATCACTCTTTTTTTGATAGCTAGGTAAATGTAAAAAAATATTTCCAAAAAGCTCAGTATGCTGCTACCGAAACACAAGCCATAAATGCCGCCCCAATCAGCTGAAAATTAAAATGATTGTGTTATAAATTTCAAAAAATATTTATTAAGCTTATCAGCATTTTGATCAACTACCGAAATATTTATTAGGTATTTTAAAATTTTGTTCAAACATTGTTTAAAAAGTAAAATGACAGCTATGAATAAACAATAATAACGGACGACGATGATGATACTTATAGTAAAAGTGACTGACTGATCTATTGGTGACCCAACTATATCTGCATATGTACTAGTGCAGTGGTCGCTCATTAGTCGAATTTAATTATAAGTTATTCAAAATAAATCATTTTTTATAAGAATACCATCTTCATATATCAAGACCAACTACTTTGTTTCCAAACCTTCTGAATATAGTTTTTGCGTCATCTGCGATGTTATATCTCTATCAATATATTTGTTTGTGTGTCAAATGCATAGCAGTATGTGAATACTTTATTTTTTGATTTAATGCACTTTATAAAGTTAATGCTTTATAATGCTTATAAGCATTCAACTACACTTCCACACATAATGTACACACTTATGTGTACACAATTTTGTACACACTTATTTAATATTAAAAATAAAATAATTATAAAATTAAAAATACCAACCAATTGCAATTATTGTGGAAGCGACGGTTTCCTGTTTCCGTTTTACGTAAACTGGAGCCGGAAAGAAGAAATGCATCACCGAAGTGCTTTTATTAAACTTTATACCAGAGCTGAAAATGAAAATATACTTTGTACCTATTCTCCGACTAGTTGCCATAACTAGTAGTTACAACTCTCTTTTTACATACTCTGGTTTTTTTGCAGAAAAGACTATCTGCCTTCCTGCTAGATAGCTCGTAAAAGGCGAGCATAGGCTTACCGTCATTAACACCGTGACATCTGACTAGGTGGTAGAGTTCCGCAGCGCAGCTTTACCTATTCCTGCCGCATTAACGTCATGACTTGTTCCGGTTTGAAGGATAAGGTAGCCGGTAAACTTACTTTTGCTCGTGGCCTAACATCTCGGCCTCAAGTTGGCAACGCACAATTACCACTTTTGGTGTCTCTAGGAATGGTGTGAATTTCTTACCATCAGGAAATCCGTCTGCTTGTTTGCCTTCCAAAATCATAAAAAAACATACAACTGCAACCAGATGGTCACCAAATAGCGGCCACTTTTAACTGGCACACTTGTAACAACAAATTGTATCTTGATACGGTAAGAGTAAGAGAAAAATAATAGCAACCCTATTCTCCGGACCGGAAAAGGATAACGACCAACACTTATTATAACAGTAAGAATATGTAAGGCTTTGAGTCTCTGCCAGGGTAAGTTGCCACATAGCACTTTACCGCCAGTGAGTATTTGTCTTCTTTGAGGTCGTCGGTGTTTCCTGATATCTAACGTGAAGAGTCGCTATCATAAGAGAAAAGGTACTGCGTTACTGGTGTGTCTTCAAGTCATAGTCAGGGGGCCCCCGCGGGTACTTCTAGCACGAAACACTACAATGGCAAACACTGACGAAGTGGCTGCAGGAATAGATAAGGTAGTGGTACTAAACCAGATGAGCTGGGCCTGGTGGTTTGCTGCACTTTACCACCTATTAAATAATATGTAGTAGATGCTTTAACCGTTCGCCAAGATTGGAATCTCCGCCTCACCTTCTTTCCCGCTTTAACTAAGATCTGACCATTTCTGATTTCAGGTTTAGGGGTAGGTAAGCCTAAAATGTCACTTTAGAGTCTAGGCGCGCTACTAAGACGTTTGTCTGTTTGCTTAATATAATATTTACGTACAGTTATTTTTTATTAAGATATTATTTATTACTTACTACTCCTTAGTCATCATGTGTGGTAATGCATCCAAGTTCCCAATGATGGTGTCCAGCTTGTAGTTGTAAGACACACAGTCACGCGGACAAGCACAAGCTCCTGATTGCATCCAAAAGGACTTCACTGAAATTATGTTTACAGTATGTTATATGTTATATATATACATCCTCTGTTTAGAATAGACTAAGTGGTTCCCTACCTATCAGCTTGTAAGAGGCGAGCACAAGTTAAATAAGTCATTTCCAGCAAGGCCCCGGAAGGTAAAGTGCTCTATAGCAACAGCTAAGGGTAGGGATCCAGGGACAGTGTTAACCACTGTCATATTCCGGTCCTGGCAACGGGGTGGACGATAGCTTGCGCAATAGACCTTAAATTTGATTCACAGAATACCCTGGTCAGTGGCACACCAATAACATGTATGGTATCTATAGGTGGTTGTCTCTTACCATCGCCACTAGGCAAGGAGTAGTCGTTCTTTTGTAATGAAATCTTTAAGACCTATGTCTGTACCTACTGCTACAAATAAATGAATGGAATTCTACCGACCAACCAGCTCGGGTTCGATTCCCTATGTAATTTGTCTACGGATATTTATTATTATCAGATATTATTAATAGTAAACACTAGTTCGTGCTATGTACCGATACTGTCTAATAGTTTTCTAGATACTGTCTAAAGACTGCATATAAGATCATACCTTTTACATTTAAAACACATTTAAGTTTTGAAATATTACAAGCGTGTTCTTGGTCAACATCTGGTAGCAAGAGAGAGTCGCAGTGACATTTTTCTTTTAGAAGCTGCGTGTGACAGTAAAGTAGGCAGTTGACGGTGCTATAGCTCTTAAAATGTGGCAAGGCCACTTCATTCTCAAATAAACATTGTCGGCTGTAAAAAGATTTTTAGTTATAATATAATGCAAAAAGTACAAGCTAATTATACCACTAGTACCTAACTTAAAAAGGGCTATGCAAATTTTTTTGATCTCTTTTATAGGTGTTGTCTTTTGCCTCATTAAAAATATACTTACTGAAGTGACAGGAAATGGACGATAAGAAAGTTCGCTCAGATAGTTAGGTATATGACAGAAAGTATAAATAAGAAACAAAAATAAATTGGTTTACCTTATATCTACCTGTATGAGATCAAAACAGATATTTTCTAAGGTTACGTTTTTCAAAAAAGATTTTCCGGGGTTGGTTCGGGCTTCTTTGTAGAATAGACCAACTGCCTTCCCACCAGGCTGCTCGTAAAAGGCGATCATAGGCTTACCGTTACTAACATCGTGACATCTGACAAGGTAGTAGAGTTTTGCAGCGACTCGCCCGTATCGGTATCACCGCTTTACCTGTTCTTGCCGCCTTAACGTCAGTGCTTGCCTTTGACATTTTCCGGGTACGGTGAATAGGGTAGCCGAAAAACTTACTTTTGCACGAAGCCTAACATCCCGGCCTCAGGATTTCAGCGCACCATTACCATCTTTGGTTTAGGTGGCGTGAATTTGTTACCATTGGGTAATCCGTCTGCTTGTTTGCCTTCCAATATAATAAAAAAGACATATAAGTCCGCAACAATAAGAAAGTTTTATTTTTTAATTTAATTCTAATACAGTTGCAACTTACAACACAACGCGGATTGTACTTTTATAAGCGTATTTATTAATTATAATTATTTACCTAAAGTTGTACAAAAAATACAATTTGATTTTTATGCTAACCTTACTGACTCACACTCGCTCGCACACTTTGATAAATCTATATATATAAAAATGAAACCCGTTTTTCTTGGTCACGGCATCACGCATGAATGGCTGGACCGATTTCACTAATTCTTTTTTTGTTGTATTTGTCATTATTATGAGAAGGTTCTTACGGAAAAAAAAATTAAGAAAATCTCTCAGAAATATTGAAAAATATACATTTAATTTTGCAGTTCAAATTTAATAGGTACTCATACGTAAGATAGGTCAGCTATACAAAATAAAGTAGTTTCTACTATTCTTCTATCATTATATCATTGCTACGCTAAAGCGGTACGAAGTTCGCCGGGTCAGCTAGTTTTATATAGTTTACAACAAGTAAAGGCTACTCGCATTCCTGAGTTGCAGGAAGTGTACGTAAAGCATGATTGTCGAATGAACTGCTGAATATTCCGATAGTCAGTGAAAAGTCCTATCATAATCCTTTTCCTTCGATAATATTATAACAATCGATAAGAAAACGAAATGGCTTTGATGTTGAGGTTCAATTTTTTTACTTACTCAATTGAACAGTATTATATAATACAATAGAATATGGGTATAGGTACATAAGGCAGGTATTAGTATTACACAGGTTTTAAATAGCCATTTAAAAAATGTAATATTAAAGTTTGTTTTTTATTACATTAATAACAAAATGATTGGGATAATCATAATTCATATAAAAAAAATGTGTTTATTTTGATAATAGAATAATAGCCTACCTACATTATTATATCGAATTAGACATTTTTTTAACTAAACGTTAACAATTCGCTAGTACTGTATTTAAGAGAAGAAAGAGAGAAAGAGATTGTGTTTTCAAAATGACACACATCCTATTCCAATTTGCTTGAAATCGAATATTTGCGATATTCCATTCTTCTTATTTATATACAGGGTGTTTGGCGTATGGTTGAACAAACGAAAATAGTGAAAAGGTGGCATCATTTGAAAGCACTTTCGGCAAAAATAGACTTTACAAAAGATGATTACATTTTTATTAAATTTGTTTGTTTTGTTTATAAATTCCTCCAAAGTTTGTATAAAATGTTTTGTTTGTATACGATAGCGCAATAAATAAATAAATATTGTATTCTACCATATAAATGATAGTACTTTCATACTGATAAAGTAATTCGGCCAAAATTATTCCCTAAACATTCCAAAATATCAAAAATGCACAACGTTAATATTCAAGTTTTCACTTCTGCCGGCACTCCCAGAGTGTGCAACCTGTCGTTGTTTGAAGTTATACTTCTTTTGGCGCGTTAGGAAAAAATGATAAGGGTAAATTTTTACGATGCGCGCTCACACCGTCACGAAAAACCGACATGATGAAGTTAGCTATAGATAACATTTTAGTTTTTTGTGATATTTTTATTAAATATTAAATAAACTTTATTTAACTAAATAATGCATTATAATAAAACTTTTAATGTATTAAATAACTTTTTTCTATAGTTAGTGTCATTTTGTCTACAAATGTAAAATAAGGCAAAAGATAAAATTTTTAAAAAGATTTTTATCTTATTACGCCGAAGAAGTATAACTTCTAACGCGTGTACATAAGTACACACACATTTTTTTTTATTTTTCATTTGTATTTTAAAGTTATGGCGTACCTGTTAAAATTAAAATTTGGTGTAAACAATATCCATATTACGCTGACCAACCGCGAGGCTCGGGTTCGATTCCCGACGGAGGCAGGCAACTGTGTGATGAACATTTAGATGTCTGCATTTCCGGGTCAGAGTGTTTATTAAATGCATTCTTGTATCTATTTAAGTATTTCTATTAGAATCGTTGACTAGCACCCATAGCACAAGCACATAATTTGCTTACTTTGGGGTTAGATTCAATTTGTGTGACTTGTCCAAAAACATTTATTATTATTTGTTATTATAAAGACCAAAGAAAAGTTTGGTTTGACTAAAACTTTCAGCATTTAATCTAATTTAAAAATACTTCGTCAAATAATCAAGCTCTTCAAATAATTAAAAAAATCTCTAGTTAGTGCCCAATCTAACGGTACGCTGCATGTGTAGGGTCTATTCACAAATTGACATTGAAATTCCAATCTCTGGCTGAGCACTCTGCTCGCCACGTAGCCCGGTGACGTTGTTAAAGTCTTTAGACGTACACAACAGTAGTCATTTCGAAAAAAAAAAATACATTGAAATAAAAAAATATGCAACCCCTGGTAATTCAGTCCAGCAACTTCTTGTGAACAGTACGTATAAGAAGGTAGCACCACGAGGAAAGTCTCAGTGTCCGGATAAACCATGGTTGGTTCTTCCATATTTGGTAGATCCTTCCAATACGATACCATCACCTGGAATTTAGCACTGTTTAATTATATTTCGTGAATGGTCATCCGTTGCATACCTGAACCTGGATGGAATATGAAGCGTTTTACTTTTAATAACCATATCATATTAGGACAGTTGCAAGTAATGACATTATGCTGAGATGGTAACAGAAACGGATATGTGACGGGTTGACGTTGTGTCGTATATTACACAGGTTGCAACACCATACCTTTACCTCTACTTTAAGGCTCGACATGGTTGTTTTCCGGTTTTATTAAAAAGTAAACTTAAGATCCACACAGGGTGAGTGGAAAGAAATTCGCCGTAATTGCTAGTTAGTGAGTAATGTACTCGTTGTACGAAACAAACGCAATACTGGCAACATTATAATGTGATTTGTGTTAACAAATCAAAGAGTAGCTTCTACCCATCTCTTCGCACAACAAATTAAAAAAAAATATAGCTGTAGTCTATGTATAATTTTAATGTAGGTATAAACTATATCTCTGCGAAGTTTTATCTAAAACCATTCAGTAGTTTTTGCGTGAAAGAGTAACAGAAATCCATGCATCACACAAACTTGCGCATTTATAATGTTACTAGCTGGTTCGGTCATGTGAAAAGAATGCCAGATGAAAGATTGACAAAGCAGATTTACAATGCAAATGTGGAGGGATGTAGGTACCCGGGGAGACCAAGGTTGACATTCCACAATCAGATCACTCGGATGTTATCCGAGGGTGGTGAAAAACTCCGAAACCGGCGAGTTTGTATGAAAAGGGTAATGAATGTGAAGGAAGCTAGACAGGTTTCCTAGATCCTGAGATCGTGAGGTCTGGTATTCGATACACTCTGCCTACGACGTAAGGAACTTGGCGTGAAGATATATATGTATGTATATACTAGCTGCCTGCTCCGGCTTCGTTCGGATGGTAATTTTTCTGATGATAAATTGAGATGTAAGCTATCCTATCTTTCAAGTTGGATCAAACTGCACACGTTGTGCAGTTTGATCAGCAATTTGAATGAAATCGGTTGAGTGGTTTAGGAATCTATCGCGGACAAACAATGTGATATGTAAAAGTATATTAAGATTAGGAAACATGTAATATGAATAATAGGATTATTTTAGAAGAACATCGAGAAGGTCAACTTGAGAATCCCATTTCTGATATTAGATAATAAAGCACCTTACCCTAGTAGAGCCTCCATGCACCAGGGTTCCCTTCAAAACGTTTTCAGGCTCGTAATCAGAGACAACTGTCAATCTGTCCTCTATACCAGTTATTTTGATCACCATTGGTACAAAATCGTTGTCTTTTCTGTTGCTAGAATACAAATAGTTATTAATTATACATTGGTAGTTTTCAAGTTATCTTCTTATTTTTCTACAATGCCAACTGCAGTAGCTCAAGGATTTTAATTTGATATTAGCTTCTAAGCGCGTCTTCGCCTGGGTATGAAAGTTTCTATTCTACAGATAGATGCCGATATCGGAATATATTTTGAGTTTCACCAAATGAAATTATGTAAGAATTTGTTCAGCAGTTTCGTAGTGTTTTTGTATTGTTTTCTTGAGGTTCTGGGCTCTATTCCCGGGTCTTTCGAGATTGAGCAGAAAAATTGAAAAATATGTTTTTTTTTATCAAATAAGTACTGCAAATTATAACCAGTAGTAACCAGTATTTTAATATTGTGTAATATAATTAAGTACATTTTTCAAATTCAACAACATTGTATGAACACAATAATCAGCGTTTATTTTAAAAAACTGGCCAAGTGCGAGTCCGGTTTGCGCACGAAGGGTTCCGTACCGTCAAGTAGTAAATTGCAAACTTATAGGTAAGTGCCTGGATGTGGGGCAGCATGATGACGCTCGTGCGAATACCCGCTGCTGTCGCTCGATCTGCCCCGTTACCTGAAACCCGCTGCCGAAATCTTGTTACAATCTTGGACTGTTTTGTCAAAATCGCGAACAGGATTTCGAAATTCAAGATTGACGGTTTTCAAGATTCAACCTTGGAAAAATCACTCAGCATTTTTAAGATTGCATTTCCTAGGGGACTAGGGAAATTTACCAACATCTGACTAGTGGTTTTTGGTATAACGCAAACATTTTCATGGACCTCACTTACACATCTCGTACACGAAAATTTATTCGTTAAACATTTTGTGGTTGAATGTTCGTTAATGGAAGTGAAATCTCACAAAACAACTTAACTTAACCGCCTTTTATGTACTATAAACTATAATAATATGCTCTTGTTAATACTTAATTGTACCATTTTGTAATAAGTTTAATTGTGCACAATAGAGAGTTCATTCATTCATTCATTTAAGGAAACTACAATAATTGCTTATTAATGACACATCGCAGCTACCGCCGAACTATTTAGAAAATTCCATTTCCTTTCCTTTCTTTGTAATCAAGCATTCGTAAGCGTAAAATAGTTACGATTTTCGTACACAACTTTCATCTTACTTACATCCCCTTTTATATTACTTTGGGGGGGTCGATTATTGAAAATAAATATCGTATATTTGTTCTCGGATCTTTGGCTATATTCATATAAAATTTCATCAAAATCGTTCAAAGGTCATTCATTTGACAGCTATTTGATGTACACTATACACACTATATCCAGTGAACATCACTTACAAGGTATTGAAAAGCTCCGCCGCCTTTCTCAATAAGAAAGAAATGGAATTGGTTAAATTGTTTTGTGATACCTGCAAATTTTTGGTAGGTCATAGCTGGAGTCCCTTACAGCCGAATTAACAACCATCTATTTTTAGAGTCGTTTAAAAAAATATTCTCTGACTTTTGTCCAAGATATTGCGAGCTTACCTATTGCGTTTAAATTGATAAGCGCTGTTCAAGATACAGCACATCCCTCTTTTTGTCATTATTGGTTTGAAGTGATCACTACCACAGTTACTGAAGGCGACCCCACGAATTATACACATCTTGATGAAATCTTTACACTTTTGAGGCATCAAAGCAAATATATCAGTTAGCTGAAATAAATGTTTATTTTCAAGTTAATGTTCTCGAAAATTTATAGAAGAAGGCGTTACTTTGCGGAAATCCACACTTAAATTCATATCAGATCAGTCCATACTTAAATACCTTCGTGGAGCACAGTTGAATTGTCCTGATGATGCTTCGCTTACGAAGCGAAACGTACTTTGAGTTTTTAGTGGTGTGTGTATTGATGGTGATAGTAAAAAAATATAGTAGTGTGTGTTGTGTGGAGCTGGATATATTTGGGAGTTTTAGCTTCCGGTAAGTCCAATTCAGTCATAGCGCACTATTTTGCCTGTTTTGTAATGCTATAATACGTACGTAGGTATACATTTTTTGAAGGGTAATTGCAAAGTAAATATTTTTATTTGGATTTAATGTACTCGACTGCAGGTTAAAGGTTATGACTTATGTGTCTTTCAAATTAATATAACTTACATATATTATACAGGGTTACATCTAAAACACCAGTCAAATTTTGAGAAACGATTTGGAATCGATAACACTTACACACGACGCAAAATACAAGATTCATGGTTATAACATAAACAAAGCATAAAACTGGTTTCCACCGAGTACCGACTGCAGTCGCATTCGCAAGCTGGTGAGTGGTGACTCAACGTCATTACTTTTACAAGGACGGATTGATTTGCGGACTGTTTTAAATTTATGTTAAGAAAAGTAAATATTATAATTTGGCAATAATATTTTAAATCCATAAGCATTTAAGCCTATACCCCTATATATTAAAATTTGGCCGGTCGTTTCAAAGTTACCCTGTGTATGTCTCGATAACTATCACCACTTTAGTCTAGTAGTTTGTTGTTGTCATTAGCTCCATGATCTCGGATTCGATTCGCAGACTGGGAAAACTTTACCTAGCTTAAAAAGGTGTTTTTTCAATATCAGAAAAAAAGCTTTATTGTCAGGTATTAGATAAGTGCTCGATTGACGATAGTTTTGCCACATATGTGTGGTTTTAGTTGTTTTTCCGGCTAGTCACGGGTGCCCTGGTTGTACCTCTGGATAGCTCTTGGGGGTACGGGTGTAAAGATTCTTATTTTTAACTTTTGTTTTGTCAGGAAAGTATTAGTGATAGCTATTTCGTACTGGAGAATAACTGGTAGACTTCCACACGTGGCTTAACGTTTTAGGATAATAAAAAAAATCTTATTTTGATTTACTCAAAAAAAAATTCAAATTTCAAAGCACTATAAGGTCTTTAACTACACTTAGATAGAGACAAATCGAAAACACAGACAGAACAAAAAGACAGACATGTTCTGCGCCCTCTTGTTGAGTTAGTCTACAAAATATGTTTTTTAGAATTTCGTTAACCAAATTTATATAAATCTACTAACCTTGTATCGGTTTGCTTCCAAAATGGTCTGGAAATCGTCGACTTCCGATTCTGTGTGGAGATCGCCCGTCTCGTAGAATCGCAGTAAATTTACGAGCATCATTTCTATATTAACTGTGTCATTGCGTTCACTAAGACCGTAACGAAAAATAGGAAAAAAAAAATTTGTATGTTTATTGTTAATTATGTGTATATCATGTAAACATAAAAACTGCAAGCTATTCTAAAAGTGGAAGTTAAAATTAATTATTGGGAGACGGATTTTATTTTGTTATGGACCAGAAATATAGCAATTGTAACGGCGCCGACATCCGTTTTGTTTGATGGATTTCCTATGTTGGTCCGGGTCCATCTGAGTTCATGCCTGGCAGGTCGTAAGAGTCAAGTAGAGGTTAGATGGGTTCCAACAAGACCACTGGCGGTAGGATGCAGTGCAGTAACTTGAAGGTAGAGTTAGCAGTAGACTTGCCAGTGCTGCCTTACACACGACAGTGATGTACAACATCTATGGTGTCCAATAACCACGGCTGTCTCTTATTGTCTGCTAGTTCGGTGTCTTAATAAACATGTTAAACTCGGTACAGAATCACTACATAGTATACAAAAAAGTCGCTTCCTCTGTTCCTATGTCCCTATGTATGCTTAAATCTTTAAAACTACAAAACGGATTTTGATGCGGTTTTTTTAATAGATAAAGTAATTGAAGAGGAATGTATATATGTATATGTATAATATATGTATATTTCATAACCGTGTGAAGCCGGGGCGTGCTGCTATTTTTCTATATTTAATCTGAATATTTATGTAGTGGGATTTTTAAACTGATAGTCCTGGTCTCCTCCAGATGTTTCTTATCATAAGAAAAAATTGTGTGTGTACTTATGTACACGCGTTAGAAGTTATACTTCTTCGGCGTAATAAGATAAAAATCTTTTTAAAAATTTTATCTTTTGCCTTATTTTACATTTGTAGACAAAATGACACTAACCATAGAAATAAAGAAATATTGTGAATACAGTTGTCAGTTCTCACGCGAACATACGTAGATGTCCTTACTTTTACTTTGTTGGTACCTTTTTTTGAAAAATTAAAATATTATCTATAGCTAACTTCATCATGTCGGATTTTCGTGACGGTGTGCGCGCGCATCGTAAAAATTTACCCTCATCATTTTTTCCTAACGCGCAAAAAGAAGTATAACTTCAAAAATTTATAGGTTTTCTTTATAATGTAGTTAATTATTACTGTGTCGCTTAACATACATACAAACACTTACACAAGTGTGCGTTCGAGATGCCTCAAAGCAGTGATAGTGACCTGACTGGGAGGACATATACAAAGGGATGGATATGGAATATTCTGCATGGGCTCGTACTGGTTCTCGATGGCTATCCGAGTGGGCATCTCCAAAAAGCCATACAACAGCAGACGAGACATTACACATGCCATGCCGACCATGGCTACCATCGTGATTCCCCAGAAGCATCTGTATAATGAAAAAGAGGAAAAGTTTTTTATCACCGAATTTTTTTTATGACATTGGAAGGCAGATTTATTGATGGTAAAAATTCACGCCGCCTAGAGTGGTAGTGGTACCGCCAAAGGTGGTAATGATGAGTTGCCGACCTTAGGCCGGGATGTAAGGCCTTTAGAAAAAAATTACCGGTTAGTTTACCTAGAATAAAAAAAGTTTACCGACTAACCCTCTGGACCGGAACACTTTAACGGCAAGCGCTGACGCTATGGCGACAGGAATAGTCGTAAAGTAAAGTAGGCAGAGGACAATTTGACCAAGGCTTGGGACCGAAACCAAAATACAGGTTCTATATCGATACGCAGCGCTTCTTGTCATTTGTATAACTCGATGCCGCTTCCAAAGTGGGTATTCTGTATATGTAATATGAATATGGTATAATGACCCAACACTGTATGTATCCCGATACCGATACCTTGCAAATC
Organism: Calephelis nemesis; assembly: GCA_002245505.1. NCBI lineage: Eukaryota > Metazoa > Arthropoda > Insecta > Lepidoptera > Riodinidae > Calephelis > Calephelis nemesis. The sequence goes on from NJDD01003146.1 coordinate 64,124, forward strand.
CTTGTAAACCTGGGAATCGATCCCGGAATCTCACCGACCTTAGGTATAAAAAATGTACATTGTTTAGTATTTCTAAGCATCAGGAAGTTTGACATTACCATATAAGTATTCAAAGTGGCTTGGGTTCGATCCCGGTAAAGACGGGCATCTTTGTGATGAAATCAGATTTTTAGGTCTGAGATTTATTCTGTATTCGTTGCGTAGTATCACGGACAAAACATAAAAAAGCGTTTTCAAATACGACTATAACGAGCATTGACATTATAGAAAATAAATAAATTACTTGAATATGCACATATTGGTTCGTAACATTTAGGAAAGATAAACAAACACACGTACTTACTGCTATTGCACTAATAATATTGACTGGGCTGTTATATACAGTAATGCGAAAAGGTAATGGAAAAAGATTTAGCCTTATAGGGTTGCCTGGAAGAGATTGCTGCCTTGGCGATATGGCTGCCTTTGTGTATCTTCTTAGTGTACGTTATTTTAATGTATTTGGATTTAGTGCACAATAAATAGTTATTGTATTGTATTAAAGAAGATATATGTTTATGTACCGTGTGTTTCCTATATGCCACCAAATCTCTCTCGATGAGCTTAGCTAAGGATGCTACCGCCTTACCGAATATCTTGACATAACTGTTTATGACGATTTATGACTTATTTTAAATGATTTATGTACGTTTTTCTTAAATTAGCAATAATTTTATGTAAGAAAATTAAATTTGGGTAATGGGAGATGCTCACACCTATGTCGAAAACTAAAAAAATGGAGTTACCTTGATATTTTATCCGGGTATATGTAAAAATATTTAAGACCCAAAATACTACTTTCAAGACAAAATCTGCGAAGTAAATTACCTTTCATGTTATCAAAGAGACTTGCACATAACTGAAACAAAACTGACTGCTGCCGTTTTTCAATCAAAGAATATAAAAACATCATTTTCAGTATGTGGCTAATTATTATACAGTTCAATATTGCATGCTATGAAAACTGAACGAGTTCATATCAGATAATCATAACAACACTTAATCACACATTACTAGTTACTTTTATAGTACTATCGTTTTTCTCTTTTTGAATTATTTTAACGTTTGATAAGAAAATAACGAGCTGGTTCCAAGCTCATTGAAATAATAAATGACAACAGCTTCCAACACAGCTTGAATATGGCGAGCATTGTAGTTTTAGCCGCTAGCACTGTGGCCAAAACTAGTTTGTTGACAAGGAGGATCCAAGGGAGTGGGAACCATCGGGGTACAAAAGGGGGCAGGGCTCTTGCCCTGTACAAGTATGTAACCCCATCTTGAACACTGAATCCGACCTTGCTTATCGAGCTGATTGCCCGCATTTTGAGTTGGGACCACTACATAAGCCGGGGATCCCAATCCGGGAGAGTCGTCCTGGTTTGTTTTTGCTGCTATGAAATTAGACGCTGCTGCTGTTTTCCTCTTGAAGGGTAGAATGTCACGGTTAACTGCTTCCAAAGCCGGTGGGCTTAGCAGCCGACATGTCCGTTTTAAAAAGTACAACGTATTCATTTGACTACAGCTTCTATGTTTAGAAAATCTACGTCTATTACAAAGCGGTTACTTAAAGCAACTATATAAACATTTGGACCAACGAAATGCAAATACGGTATTAACTACACAGGAGCTAAATAATGAATAAATTTATTTTATTTTTACCCCTTTTCCCGTGCTTGGAGTTTTCACATTTTGTCATTATGGTGACAGGAATAAGCAAGGTGTTGGGGCCCTAAATTGCAGCACGACACTCTACCTACTCTACGGTTTATTTAACGTTAGCTTTTCTAGCTGCTTGGCAGGCAGTCAATTCTACTCAGGGAATCCGGACCAGCTGTAGACGCATTATGTTTTTTTGTTGTTTGTTGCTTATGAAATGATTTCCAGTGTTGGTACCGTTCCCTGTGAAGAAAAGATCACCTATAGCTGGGCCTGGTTACTAGTACCTCATAAATGGCTACCATGAGTTAGTTATAGGTTACGTAGGTAATTACAAACAAGATCACTGATAGTAGAGTGCTGTGCGCTGTTTTATCACATAAAAAATATTTGATACCATCTGTTTGGCAGCGATTTCATTCCCTATTACGGTCCTGGGGCCTGGGAGTAGATTTTTGTATAAAAATAGCTTATGATTGAACCCGGATCTTTAGCTATACGCATACCAAATTTTATCAAAATCAGTTCATTCGTTTAGCCCTGAAAGAGCAACAGGCAAACAGACTTTCGCATTTATAATATTACAGGATGTACAGTAAATTCGAGTACTTGTAGATACTTGTTTTTAATCTACTCGTACTTGGTAGAAATCGATAATTTTTAATTCGACATAATCATTCGTGTTTTAGGTTTCTGTGTTTTAATGAAAAAAAAAGAAAAGTATCTTTACGCCCACGAAAGAGTAGCCTCTGTAACCTAGCGGTCTGCCCTTACTTTCTACTATCACATTGTGCCGCGACAGTGTCTTCGGCGAGTCGTGGTTGAGTTTCAATGGAGATAGTCAAAGTAGAAATTAAGGCCCCATACTCAGTCAGCCAGAAGAGCCAATCACCGCGCTCCCCCGTTCCAGGATTACTATGAACAATGCGCTCTAAAGTAAACGTCTTAACTTAAGACTCTTAAGCGACAAATCACTATTTTTGACACTATAAAAGGAATTTGAAAAAAAGTATAAAAACTTAAACACTTATCTTTTAGGTATAGTACTTATCTATGTTTACGTTAAATCTGGTGTCGATATTTTCATGTTTGAAGTAGACATTTGCGTTTTGCTTTCAAAAAAGGGTTAACTTTTTGATTTTTTTCTATCGAGCAAAGTGAAATGTATCGTGTTTTGGAAACACTAGTCTAGTAAAGCATATTCATGTTAATCTTGTGTATTTATGTCAGCAAGATTCATGATTGCTTTGTATGAAAAAAAACAGTAAACTGCTGACGTATTTTAGCGTATATGGCCCCTGAAGTAATACCTAGTAGGCAAAGTTGTAGGTCACACACGTTAAATTCTAATAAATATTATCTTTTGTCATATAATTGTGACCGCCATGTGCTATCATTAGCAATTAGTACGCTAGAGGGTCGTTCATATTTAATGATTTCAGAACACAACATTCAATAAATTGGTTAATTAAAAAAATACAAAGTGCAACAGTGTACATGTTAAACGAGATCTATCATTATCATCTGTTTTGATAACATTGTTGCTAAGCAGCACTTTTTAATCTTCTTCGTCTTTACAAAACATTTTCGGATTAATACGTGTAACATTTATTTAAATAGTTGTTAATAAGCAACCAAAATCTCCGATTATAACTAAACGTTAATTGGCTATTCTACCTTTGTAACCAGCACATTATAGTGTCTAGAATACTGGCAGGTCGTTTTAAGATTCTTCTACTTAGTCAGTAGTCTGAAGATGTGAGCCCAGCCCTAGGCTGTGTAATTCGCATTTCCATTTGGTAATTTGTCTCAAGGTAGCGTAAGCGTAACTCCTTTTTAACCAACTCCAAAGAGAAGGTTACCAATTTGTCAATATTTTTCGTGCCGGGCCTGTTCTCCTGTGGAGAGTAGACCTTTCATTTTTTAAAAATTGTTTAACGATAACAAGAAAATTTTATCTGTTTCGATGCCAGTTTTGACTGGATAATAAAAAAATAGACATTAGCACATAAATAAATAAATATTCCTAGAAAAATTACACAAATTGAATCTAACCCCAAAGCAAGCAAATTATATGTTTGTGTTATGGTATTCATGGAATTATTTAAATAGATATCAGAAAAAATTCAATAAACACCCAGATCCGGAAATGCAGACATCTAAATGTTCATCATACATTACAAAAATGCAACAAACAAATAGACGGATTTCGTGATGGAAAGACGTCGACTCATATTTTGACAACAAGTGTGGCAAAATATGAGTCTTGATACTAAGCTATTACATACAAGTAAGTTTCACCTTTCCCTTCAGACTCAGTTCAGTCCAGTTAAGTTTAGTCAGCTTCACAATAGTAGCGAGCACTGACGGCATCTCGGCAAGAAGATGTAAAAAAAAGACGTTAATGCAAGTATGATTTTTATGCATGTATGGTGAGGGTAACAGTTCAGGCGAGTTGTCGCAAAACTCTCTCAGTAGTCACGGTGTTAGTGACCGAGATAAACACGGGATAGTTATTAATCTAGAGGATATAAATAAAAGTCCGCAATTTAAGAAACTGTATAAAGAAATTTATTAAATCTGTAATATTTTTAATTTAAATATTATTCGGAAATAATTTAAGGAAACGTTTTATTAATTGATGTTTAATTTAGCATGATCTACTTACAAACTATTATATATTTCGGTTAACTTTCAAATTACTATTGCAGAATGATGTGCGAAAAGTGATATAGCTTATTAAATACGAATGGAGCCTTGAAAATGTTTTACAGGAAATTAAGATGGTGGCAGACAGCGATCTTTTTTTAGCAAACGCATTTCTATAATGACAAGTTTAAAAATAATTTCTAGAAAACCTTAAGCGAAATGCACTGACATAGAAGTAACTCAATCGTGAAATAGGGGAAAAGAGAATCGTAAATTTGGCTTAGTCATAACCCGAACTAGTTGTACTTACTGCGTATTATGTATACCGAACGAAAACGATATTTCGCTAACAATATTTTTTTAATGTGTTAAAATTACAAACAATAAAAAACTGTTTTTATTACTAGCTTTTTTATTTTACACAATTTCATTTTGTTATAGTTCTCCGTGTGTTTTTAAACTTATTATGTAGAAATAGATGATTATTTAAGAAATAAAACAAATCGCTATTTTCTGATCGAGCCACACGCAACGCATAGAACAATTTTGCTATTTCTTTTAGTTGCTAGTCATCAGAAGAAAGTTGTTATAAAAAACATTTAATGTACATAGTAGATATATATTAAGACAGGACAACGTCTCTCGGATCAGCTAATCGTTACATAGTATAACACAAAGTCGCTTTTTCTGTCCCTATGTCTTTTTGTATGCTTAAATCTTTAAAAATTCGCAACGAATTTTGATGCGGTTTTTTAAATAGATAACGTGATTAAAGAGGAAGGTTTATATGTATATTTCATTCCCAAACAAAGCCGGGGCGGGCCGCTAGTTAACAATAAATTAGAAATAAAACCAGCTAGATGTCAATACAACTACTCTCCACACTCCACGCCTCTACAACACACACCACACACACGCGCGCGCACGCACACACACACACACACACACACAAGCACGCACACACACACAAACACTTATTAGTATACTCGGAAAATAATATCAACTTTATTTCAAAAGTGTTTTCCGTAATAACGTAATAAAGTTTCCTGTCTCTGCCGGCACCTTAAAATAATTACATAAGCACAATTTTAAGACTCCATTCCATAATACGATAATATTATGACAATATAATATAAAACAGTACATGAAGTCAAGAGCTTCGTATGCAAAAAAAAGTATCCTATTGGCTTAAGTCTTATAACAAATATTCGTAAATAATTTACGAAACATATTTTCGTAAGTAGATACTTATATAATAAACATACAATTCGTTACAGTTCATTTAAATAAAAAATGTAGTGATATTTCTTTTTTCGAAACAAACAAATTTTTTTTTATCAATTAATAATTGATGATGCTTTTACATGTCAGCCATTAAACTTTAAAATGTTTCTCTAAAGATAGATTTCCAGCAATCTAGATAGCTGCGTATCCGACGGCCTATTCTATACGTAATTTCCATACTTATCCTGTCCACAGATATGTTATTGGCAAGCGATAACATAAAAATAGATCAAAATATCAATCTTGGATAGCAAGTTTTGGATTAGGATTGATTATTAATATTGGCCGTACGTCGTTTTAAATTAAAGAAACCAATCAATGACAGTTTTATGCATAAATTCATTGTGGATTTATAATAGTAAAAAATAGGTTTTTTTTCAGATATAAATTACAAAATTGATTTCTGTCAGCAAAGTCAAAAATATGTATATTATTTATTATACAACACAATTTTTTAACCATTTACACATTTTTTAATTTAGTGATTAAAAAATTTCAATCAATCAAATTATTTATCCAATACGATAAGTTTTTAGGTAGGTTACGTTTTCCTTAGTTTTACTTACTTTTGATATTGGGAACACAGCTAGAATCTTTTCTGTTAGTTACTAATTTACAAAAGCAAAGGACATTCAAACATATCATATTCAATTACATTAATATAAAGCTCGAAATTAAACAAAAAATGTAAATAATTGACATTGTGATACTTTACCGGTTAAAAAGTCTTTCCCGCCAAAAATATACTCAGCATTGCCATTTTAACAGGGACTGTTTGAAGTCGTATTTTCAGCGTAGCATATTTAACGGATAATTGTTTTTTTACGGTTAGCCACGGAGTACATTATTCCTTTAGCAATTGTAAATATAAAATAATTTTGACTATGTAACTCAAAATAATTTATCACTTACATACAACAACATAAAATGTAATTAAATGTTTGCTGATAAATTAATAGAAACAAAAATGAACGCACTATTTTTATTAGTATTTTTTTAATGTTTTTGTCTGAATATTAACTACTTTTTTTGTTAATAATGTAAAATATTTTATTGGTATAACTAGGCTCTGAAATTAAAAAAAAAAGATTAAGTTAGTTACTTTAAACATATTTTGATTTAACTTTACATCTTTTAAAATCTAATACCGTTTACAGGTTACAGGTCATGGACACTGCATACCTATAACGTTTACCAGACATGATACTGTTACATAACAAGCATTCCATTTATACATTTGTAATATAGAAATACAAATAAATAAGTTGGTTATAACAAGCAGTGGTTCTCAATTACTAGTCTTTAAAGCGCTCAGACTTACCTACTTCTTATATCATAAACTCGTACTAAACATTAGTTAAATCATAAAATAATAAATAAATATCCCTGGACAAGTTACACTAAAAGAATCTAACCAAAAAGTAAGCAACTTATATGCTTGTGTTATGGGTGTTAGTCAACGATATTACTACATGACAATACTTAAATATATACCTGAATAAATTTAATAAACATCCAGACCTGGAAATACAGACATCTAAATGTTCATCACACAAATGCCTGCCACCATCGGGAATCAAACCCGATCCTCGCGGTTGGTCGGTGTAGTTAGGCGTGTACGCTAGCCACTCGACTCCATGGATGATGTTTTAGTAGGGCTGGTATGATGAAGTTATAAGTAGATTTCTGTTGACTAGGGAGTCAACAGAAAGGTTAGACGTAGGGACACCTTATTAATAAACATGTAGATACTATAGTACTCCAAGGTGTAAGTTCACTTTACTGTCCTGTGATACAGAGTACACACTACAATGTCAACTTAAACATTGGAGTACATACTTCAGTCCATGTTTATTAATCAGACGGTTTAAATCCAGTATTGTTTGTGATTTAAAGTGTAGATTTGTGATTCTAACGATATTTGGTGGATAAAAGAGAAGCAGTGAAGTAGAATAATGTGATTGATCGAATTTAAGTATGTCCCTAAAGAGTTTTGATTGACTTCAATTATAGGTACGTACCTACGTTAAATTTTATGGAAACCGCGCTTGAAGTTACGTATTATTTTGTGCATCTTTAATTTTTATGGGTACGCGTACCTAAAATTGAGAACCACTGGTTTATAATAAAAAAAAAAAAATATTTATTCAATTGTAAATCAACCCGAAATTGCTAATAGGTCATAGGAAATGAAACATTATTTACTTAACTACCTATAGGGGCTATATTAAGTTAAGAATTTTTTGAGTGTAATCGAATATAATTTTATTAGAGCTATATTTGTAAGTAAAAACGTGTATAGTAGTACTATTTTAATTATGGGCTTCGGCTATTTTCGTCAAGCTTTGGAAATCCGAATGTATAAATAGAGTTGTTACATTATGAATCATTTCGCTTAAATTTAGATTAGGTCAACCAATTTAAAAATAAAAGTTTAAAGTGTAAAAAGAGTAAAAAGTGTAAAGCCGAAGCGCATAATTTAAATAGTAGTACCGTACCTACCTATCGCAAATGTGATAGAAACAAAATAAGTATGCGATACACAAAGCTCATGGAACATTCAGAAGTTACAAAAAACACCATATTTTCATAAATTTATACACAACTGACTCCCGCGACTGCATTATCCATTACTACTTAGTATTGAATGCGGTGCTGCTTTAAGGTCATGCCCATGAGGACATAAATCCCAGTTGAATTTAGCCGCCTTAGACATTGTAGGACCAGCTACCTTCGGTGTCCCTTCTCCCACTAGTATACTGTTAACTGCTTATTTAGCACCATTATATACATACATAACATGATAACTTGAATATTTACCATTCTTTGTGGAATTCTTAATCTCTATAGTAAGTAAGTTAGGGAGAGTCTAAATAATATTATATTAAGTGCCTTCTGTTCTAAGCGTTGTTTACAAGTACATTCGTACTATGGGTAAAGTAATGTATTCTATAAAACTATGCTAATAAAGTAATAATAAAAAAAATCGTAATAGTAATGACCGTTGTCAAACATTTATGTCAAATATTTTTCTGCAAAATATTTGGTGAGTAGATATATTTATTCATATTAAAAATAGATTGAAATGAATATAATAAGAGTTGTACACATCAGAAAAACAACAGAAAAAGGAAAAAAGATCGAAACAATTGAAGGAGGTTATAAAGGCAATAAATACTATTCATAGCAAAGCAGTGGCCGATAGTAAGTGTTATACATGAATTGTGAACGTATGTATTATAGACATTTATATATGTACGTACTTAAACAACATGTCTATGGAACAATTTAATTGTTTACATTTCTACTATCTAAACATAAACAATTATTCCCAAATGACTCTCTGTAAAAACTCCTTCTAAGCAACTATATGTGTTGGTTGTGTTTTTAAATAATATGTCAAGCTTATGCATTTTTATGTTTTTTTCTGTGTTATGTTTTATTAACATCGTCGAAAGTGAAAACAATTTGGCTAGGGCTACAAAAGTTATGTCTAAGTGCAATAAATAATAAATGAAATGGATAAATGGAATTTAAAAAGTATAGTTTGACTATGAATTAAGTTACTAATGATAAACTATTACATTAAGTATAATTTATTATAGGAAGAAGGCTGAACAGATATATGAATAAGTTTCCATGTTATATAAGCTGTATATCTTGGTAATACATTTTTTAATTTATTTTAAGGATAAGTATTAAATTGTTAATTTATTTTTGTTTATAATTTTATCATTCTACCATTTTTTAAAGAGGTACAAAAATGCTTACATCGCAATCTTATCTATACTTTTGGTCAATTGTAAGCAAGCTATAAATACACTTACCATATTTATATTTAATACTGAAATCAAATTTAAGTTAAGAGAAAAAAAAACAAACAAAAAAAACACAGTATTGTTTTGGATAGATGTGTGATAATATGATATTTAATTGAAAGTACATTCACGTGGTGGATACATGGATGTATATAGGAAACTATTTTTAAAAGAATTTCTTTCAACAACACTTACTAAGATGACTGCTTACAGTGAGTTCTTAACATAAGTGTAATTTTCCATTCATTTGAAATTACATTTACATTAAATTAGGTTACAGTGTTTTTAAAATACTATTTTTCATTTAAAATTTATGGAACAACGGAATATGTACCACTTTTTTACCATGTGATTCTAATCTAGTTACATCATACCCTCATACACGCGTGTCACACTACTGCGAAACTAAATATAACATTTGATAACATAGTATTTTAATTTATTACTAATTTTAGTCTGCCTTTGCCGCAACCTTAATACTTAAAAAAATCCAGGCACTATATATACCATGCCACATCAGAATATATACAAATTTGTGTTGAGTTTGAGTTAAAATGGTAAAAGAAAATCTACTAAGTACCCCTTAAATTAAATTCATATCAATACTTCTTAATCCAAAGTTCAGAGAATTAGAAATGTTTTTTTAATGTTTTTGTTATTGGTTTTTGTATAAACTTACTAAGTAGTTATAATTTTGTTAATATCGTCTTAAGTGTATCCGTTATATATAAAATAAAAAATATTAAAGTGAAAGCAAAGTCAAAGAAAATCTACACAAAAGATAATTTTACATATTTTCAGACAAAAATCTAGTAATTTTCAAGTTTATATAATATTATATAAGTTAAATGTAAAATATTATATAAGTTAAATGTAATGCAAATAAATTGATAAATTTTTATAATTCATACAACAATAACAATATTTAGAGTGTAATTTTAATATTTTAGTTAACAGTCCAAACAATTTACGAAATATGTAGTTTTAAATAAAAAACAGGAAAGATATTAAAAAAAACATTTTATTATTTTAGTTTACGAAATTTTATAAAAAATATAAAAACCTAATTAAATGTATTACATGAGTTGAGTTTACTGCTAGGTTGTATAAATCGTTAAAGGTATAACTATCTTCCTCTACACTATTCTATCTCACAAGTATTGTGCGCCTCGAGACGTCTTCGTCAATATAAATACTACAAAATTTTCAATTTTAAACAAGCTTTGGACAATAATTTTAAAGATTTGAAATCTTATTGTAGTCTCATGTAACTTTTGTGCACTATGTACATTACACATATACGCACATAACAAAACTTATACTTATAGACTATTTAGGCCCATGCCAAAAATAGATGGGTCATATGAACCACCAGGTGACGTATATAGGACGATATAAGAGCGTAAAATAATAAGATTCAGCACTAGGCCGTCACTTGTAAGATGTCCAACTGAGTGCAGGTCAAAATTCAAAAGTGCAGGTAGAGTGAGTCCATTTTGGTCATTTATTTTTATACGGTATTACCTGTACCTACGGCATAGCCTGAATCTTATTATTTTATGCTCTTATGTCGTCCTATATACGCCACCAGGGGGCTGATTATGTTACTCAGTTGCCCACTCAAAATGGAAAAGTGTACATCAAATAGCTGTCAAATGACCTGTTTTATATTTGCTATCTCCAGTGACCAACAGAAATACAATAGAGATAGCAAACACAAATGACGTCATTTGATATACACTTTTCCATTTTGAGTTGGCAACTGAGATACGTAATCAGCACCCTGGTGGTTCATATGACCCATCTATTTTTGGAATGGACCTGTAGTCTTTTAATTACAACATCAAAACTTCGTGAATTAAATATGTGTACAATATATAAAATTTGAAGCACATCGTATATTACTGAATGAAACATTTCGTGTAAAGCAAAATCGTGAAGAAAACATCAATGATCAAACATTTCAAAAGACCTTTCAGGTCAAAAACAAACGCAAGATGACGCCACTTCGTCGTAGCTGACGTATCTGCGTAACGTAAACCGGCGAACGCGGATATCTGCGTACAAGCACTAGTCGTGCGGCCGGTGACAAGAGAAGCCTAGGCAACTCGTGTTCTCAAACTATAGCGTCTCCCGTACGCTATGTTATCGAATGTCAGGAGTCCAGCAATACATGCCATCGTTGTACCTGTAAAAAAATATTATTTCTTTTTTAATCAGCTAAAGATGGTAATTTTGTTGCGCACTCGCTAAACAAATTTTATGTTATCGCTATCTTCCTTTGACGAAAGTTATAAAAAGAGACAAAACAGTTTTAGTGCTGTTAGATTAGCCTGTATACGATATTTCTACAGAAGTTTAATCTATAATTTTGAAAATGTTGATTAAAAACAGCACAATTTGACATTTCCGGACTGATTTGACACATTTAAATGTTCCATCTCTTTTGTTTCTGTTTAATTTGAAAGAGACTAAAATAAGTTTAGTTTGTGAACAGCAGAATCACCACCATTGTGTAACTTTATATAGTTTTTACAACCTTAGCGGTGTTTTAAAGTGATTAGAGTCATCAAGATAATAAATTTAATAATTTTGGGTAAGGCTAACATCTGCTTTACCCTCTACTTTTCTTCAAGTATTTTACTATCTAGATATTATCTGCATATAACATATATCTCATTTTTTAAACAGTCATGATATTCTTTTTATGTACCTAATGATTACTGCTATTCGAAATGAAGACAGAAAATCTTTTCGCCAAATCTCACATTAACATGTCTATGGTTTAACGACGTTAGTTTGAGAAACTCTGACTTAATGTATGTTTTTTGTTGTCAATAAAATATTTATAACGAGATACTTTATTTCATTGATAAGCAATTATTATCCTTAACAGATATTTATCTTCTACAAATATACTCTTGTTTTTCTATTGCTGTAAAATATTTAGTATTTGTGGTATTTTTTCATTACGTGCGTAGAATAAACTACGTATTTGTCATTTTTCATGTCTGTTTTATATAAAATGTATAATAAAATACCTGTTGGCCTTGTCTTTCACAGAGTTCTTGCCAATGTCTTTCTTCTTCTCTTCCTGATGAGCTGTGGCCCAATGAGAACCAACCAACCATTTCATTCCTCTTGACGCTGCGCCGCCACCACACCGACACCATTAGAGTTACTTCAGTTAATTGAAACAGTGCGACCTAAGGAAAGAAAAAAAATAACTCTGGAAACAAGATTTGTACCTATTGGAAATTGGAGTGCACACCACAGTCCATACTAGTAGTGTGTTGGTAGTGTTAGTAGTTTAGCATTTACTCTAAACATTTCTTTTATTAAAATTTTAAATTTAGAACGAAATCTGAACAATTTTAATTTTACCCGACGTTGTTTCTGAACTTCCGTAAAATAACAAAGGCCTTCTGCAGTCCTTTTTAGGTTTAAAAAAGCGAACTTCGGTCCGTTTGTCTAAAGAGTCAAGTGCTAGAATTTCGTGACTAATTGTTCGTATTGGTTTGATTTTCTTCCTTCATGTGTCTCGCCAGTACAATAATGGAGACCTAAAGGGTCTCATATACTTTTTGAAGTTATACTTCTTTTGGCGCGTTAGGAAAATGATGAGGGTAAATTTTTACGATGCGCTCGCACACCGTCACGAAAAACTGACATGATGAAGTTAGCTATAGATAACATTTTAGTTTTTTAACTATGTAGAAATAATTTTTTGTGATATTTTTATTAAATATTAAATAAACTTTATTTAACTAAATAATGCATTATAATAAAACTTTTTATGTATTAAATACCTTTTTTCTATGGTTAGTGTCATTTTGTCTACAAATGTAAAATAAGGCAAAAGATAAAAATTTTAAAAAGATTTTTATCTTATTACGCCGAAGAAGTATAACTTCTAACGCGTGTACATAAGTATACACACAATTTTTTTTACTCAAGAGGCAACATATCATTATCATTTTTGATGTCTATAATATCCATGTAACCACTTGGTTCATACTCCATTCCCTTAAAAATGCCGACACTCTTTCTCAGTCTCTCCCGAAATCTCTCCGTTATCAAAGTAAAAACTAACCTACCCTCCAAATGGGTACACATAAATTCCTTACAATATTGTAAATGCGCAAGTCTGTCTGTTACACTTTCAAGGCTAAATCGAGGTTGATAAAATTTAATGTGCATATAGTTGAAGACCTAATTACAAACATATTTTTATGGGGTAATTCTTTCGTGATTAGTGTACGCTGGTCGCTGACAATGTTGTAGGTAAAACAGCAATCAGCAAAGTAAAACTGTAGAACCAATCCGAGGAGTTTCCCCGTGTTGGTCCCGGCCCCTTTGCAGAGTAGACCATCTGCCTTCCTGCTAGGCAGGTCGTAAACGGCGAGCATAGGTTTAGCGTCACTAACACTGTGACATCCTACTAGGTGCTAGAGTTTCACAGAAACTTGCCCGGATTGGTACCACCACCTTACCCATCCTACCACCACAACGTCAGTGCTTGCCGTTGACGTGTTCGGAGGGTAAGGTAGCAGGTAAACTTACTTTTGCTCGAGGCCTAACATCCCGGCCTCTGGTTGGCAACGCACCATCACTACCTTTGGTGTCTCTAGGCGGCGTGAATTTCTTACCATCAGGAAATTATCCTGCTAGTTTGCCTACCATTCTCAAAAAAAAGAAGTTATGCAGGATTCTATCACAGACTCTGATTTACTAAACTAGTAGAGCACACTTACGATATAAATCACTAGTTTACCTGAAATATAAAAAGCTCTTTGTAGAGCGGGTTCGACTGTGCACGGCGTGTGGTAGACTTGCAGCGGCCCATTTCCATTCCCAAGGAGCTGATGAGGCAGAGCTTCACGTACGTATCCGGTGCCTTGTTGGGTGATAGCTTCCGGAAGTGTGTGCCTTTTATTATCTGTTGATTAATTAAATAAAGTACGCATTATGTCAAATTACTTATTTATTTTTACTATATAGCCACTATTGTGGCTATGTCCGCTTACTTATGTTTGAAAATTATTCTTCTTTTAAGTCACTAGACGAAAAAGGAGTTAGTTGAGTGAGTGAAATTCTCATCAACATCGTCAATTCCATTATATATGCCTAATTAAAAGACATTTTTGTCTCACAAAAATGTTATCAGATGCAACTTAGAAATGTACTGACTTAAAATGTATGTAGTTATTTTGGCATTACGTGGACAGAGGAGAACACACAGTTGAAATTAAAATTAAAAAGGAATGTGAAATGCTACGAGTATTAATGTTTTACGTCCAAAGTTACTGAATGTCAAATATAATCAATAATATCAGTTAATTTGGTTCAATATTGAAAACTAAGAAACCACTCGTATATATTAATGCGTAGAGAAAAAAAAGAAGGACAATCACCGTTAAAACAATTAGACCTAATGGGGATGTTAAATCGTATCTGTGGTCTAGTGTTTCAGCTTGACTTGACTGCATGAAGTCCCGGGTTCAAATCCCGGGGCAGGCAACATAAAGAAAATTGGGTGTTTCCAAATTTCTAATAGAAGAAAAACGTTGCTCGGGATTGGATATGTGCCCGGTTGGCGATAGGCTTGCCACCTATCACATTGTGGGAATTAGTGTCTTCGGTTAGTCGTGGGTGCCTTAGTTGTAACTCTGCCTACCCCTACAGGGATATGGGCGTGAAGATACTTCTCTACTTTTTTTAAAATCTTTAATATAAAAATGAATCGCTAAATGTGTTGGTAATCGCATAACTTCCTAACGACTGGACTGATTTGGCTCGTCCTTTTTTATTTTGTTAGCCATCAGGAGAAGGTTCTTAAAAAGTGAAAAATAGGGAAAGTTGCAAGGAAAATGGGAAAAATAATACTTTATTACAGATAGTTTACAGATAATAATACTTTGCAGATAGCTAAAATTTAAAATCAAACATACTGAAATCAAACTTTAAAAAAAAATACTATCGTAAATGCCTGAAAAAATATTTATTGCTACCAATATATTTCACCATCTTATTATGAACTAATATTTTATAAAGTAAATAAATTCAGTTTATTATGTTAGTTAATGATATTTATATATATAAATGTTATTTTGTAACTTTGAACTTTTACAAAGCAGTTACTTTGGTTAAGTTTTACCTCATCTACAAAATTACCAATGTTCTCAAACGTAAAAAACTCTCTTGTGTCTCAAACGTAACTTATTTTAAATAATTAAGGGATTTGGGCTAGTCGAGGGTGTACTAGTAGTACCTGCCTTTGCCTATCTTCTCGGGGATACAGACGTAAGGTATTTTTTTTACTTTTAAATAATAAAAATAACATACCTCTACAGATAAATGTCCAGTAGTGGGGTTGTACTGTAGACCTAGCAGCAGTTCTGGCGCGGATCGGGTGCTGCAGCAGGAAGAGGCAGAGTCGGAGCGCGCCAGGCTACAGGCCTCTCCACCGCTGGCGCCTGGGGTTGTTACAGACCCCACGGCAGCCAGGTTGCCGAATGTGCCAAACGTGCCGAACGTGCCGACCGTGCATATTGAAGAAGGACTCGCTAACGTCCCCGTAACCGATTGCTTCATTTCTAACTTCGGAAGCTTTAACAGATACATTTGTCAGCTGTGTACTTTCTGATGAAAAAAATTTTGTATATTGAAAGCCATGTTACATGTTACCAACCAACTGTGAGGCTCGGGTTTGATTCCCGTAGGGGCTGGCGATTGTGTGATAAACATAGGTGTCCATATTTCTGGATCAGGGCGTTTTATTTAATTTATACTTGAATTTATTTATATTTGATTTATTTTATTTGCTTATTCAAACTAAAATGTATTAAATGTATATTATTATCCTTCCCATTATCAATCACACCGACTCTTGTTACCGCGATGATACCTGAGAAGGTCGTGAATAAACTTAAAAAACCTCAAAATTTCTATATTCGTTTTATTGACTTAAACTTTTTTTACCATATTTCCAGTTATCGGGCTAAGCTTAAATGGCTTCCGATTAGACAACGTAGACAATTTCACATTATTTGTTTGCTTTTTTATTTTTTAACCAGTTTTCTCCTAATTGTCTTCGTAGCTCATTTAATTTCTTACATTCTCCTGATTCGCCTTACCGTTCAAATGTTCGTACTCTGTTGCAATATACTTCAAGTCATTCTGCTGCATATTGTCACTCATTTACAGTTCATGCTATAAAATTGTTTGACTCATTACCTTGTGACATGAGTTACCGCGAAACTCTTGATTCTTTCAAAAAACAGCTAAAAGAGCATTTTCTTGCCATAGTTTAGACCCTCAATGTATAAATATAAATTTACTTGATGTTAATGTTTAGTTTATTTTTGTTTATTTGCTCTATTATTTTTATGTTATATGTGCAACACAGTGTGTGAGTTTATTATCTAGTACATTTTTAGTAGTTTATCTGTACACCAGGTTAATTTTTTTATTTGCTTTTTATAGGGTTGGCTGGAAGATATTTCTTTTATTAGAGATAAGCTTGTCTTTTGTACTTTGTTTTATTCACTTTTAATCACATTTTGTAATTTCTGTTGTATACAAAAAAGAGTTAGTAATAATAATAAATATAGAGGATTATATTTGAACGCGAAGAAAAACAAAATAATGGTCGATGTAAGAGTTTTAGTTGACGATGCAGTTCAGGATTAAGTGAATGATTTTTGTTAGTGAAATTGTATACTTGGTAGTTCTTTTGTCACTATTGAAGGTAGGTACATCATGGGTATAGAAAGGAGAGTATGTGCAAGGCATATTGTGAATAGAGCAATGGGTAAGCTATTTCAAAGCGAGGTTTTGAGTCAGGGTGCTAGACTCGCTTTGTATAATGCTGTGTTTATCTTAACGCTGTATGGAAGCAAGAGTTGGCTGTGTCAGAAAAACATAAGAGTATCATAAATGCCGTCAAAATTAGAGCGCTATAAAAAATCTGTGGTGTAACGATCGCTGACCGCATTCGTAACAGTGACATCCTAAATAGTGGTATTAAAAGAAAGTGTTGTTAATATAAAATGAGAAAAGGTACTCGGGATCGTAACATGCACATCCGTTGATACCCAGGTAAACCTAGGTGACAATTGCCATTTCACGATGACATATATCGGGTTATATCCGAGGGTGGTGGTGGTGGTGTAAGTTTCCATACCGGTGTGTTTGTGTGAAAAGGGCAATGAATGTAAAGGAAGCTAGGCAGGTTTGCACGGATCGTGATATTTGGCACTGGATATTTACAGGCCACTGCATACCCCGTAATTGGTTTATGTATTATTAATGATACAAGAAAAAAGAGAAACTGTAACAAAAATTTTAAAACATAAATAATTTCTACCAAAAAAGTCACTGCTAAACAAGCTAGCTAAGTTAACATATGGTATTCCTCAATATTAAATTGTTCACTTATTATTTAAATTACATTTTGGTATAAAATGTGATAGTGTTATGTCATAAATGCTAACAGCCTCTAGGATAATATTGGCATTGCCATGGTGAGAGAAGCAAATAATGGCCAATTGAAATTAATTACTTTTACCCGCTACGCGCTTAGGGACTCCAAAAACGCATAGGTACGCAAGCTACGCAGTCCTCGCTAAATTATTGTAGCATTGTAGCTCGTAGCAAGGAAAATGTTTGCCTGCTGGTGGTGCGTGTTATTACTTATTATACGTATACATTAATTGGTTTATATTAGCTCTTGTGAGATAATTAATACCAGGAGTCACTTTATATAATTATTGGTACTTTACAGATAACTATTGCGAACAATTTTTGTAGCGTGACTACCTAGAACATAATATTTTTTTCACTAAGTAGAGACCAAAATAGGAAGGTGACTGAGTAATGAAATTATTGTACAATTACGTATTACATTGACACATCCGATAGATTTTTGGGTAGGCACAATTTCATGATAATAAGTGTAACTATAATTAATTAACGGCAACGTCTTTGTAATACCGAAAGATTTGTAATGATTTACTACTGTTAACGTAACCTTTTTAAATAAGTAGGTTTTAGGTGATTTTATTTAAATTTAAAACTGTTGCTCGCGGGTTTATCCGCGTGTAACTGATAAACACCTTAGAGTTCAGACTCTTTCTTCATTTTCCAGCAGGTCGAGTGCCAAACCTCACGATACTGACAAACCTGTCTGGCTTCCTTCACATTCATAACGTTCATTCATACAAACACGACGGTTTTGAAGACTCTTGACACCACCCTCGGATAATAACAGAGAGTTCGGATCGTGGATCGTCTTTTAACTTTATACAAAACTTATTTTTTGTTTGATAGATGATGACCGTTGTAGCTGTTTACATTTGCAGCGATTGCCTTGCTCTATGGAAGGCACGAAGTTAAAATTCTAAATTTTTGTAAAATTAAAGCATTGGACATTAAGAAGAATAAAATCAGTACAGTCTGCAAGTCACCAAGGGAAATAGGGATATATTTTTACTTAACATATTTTAGGTACATTTACATAGTATGTGATAACAAAATTTAAACAATGAATTATACCTGCAAACTAGTCTGGTGGTGTTGTCTCGGTGTTAGTCGCAGCCACAGGTTGTTCTCCAGCTCAAGATTCAGGGACGCGAAGGTGATGGTAGCTTCCCCCAACAGACGATGTCTCCTCATGCGCTCGCACCCGTACACTCGAATTCGAAGACCAAGCCCGTGTACATCCTCTGTTGTTATATAAAATAAAAAATAAAATCAATTACACTTTTTTCAAAGATTTATCTGCTACTTCTCGCCAGATTTTGACACTTTTTAACCGACCTAAAAAAAGGAGGAAGTTCTCAATGTGACTGTATATTTTTTGTATGTTTTTACGCAATTTCTCCGTCAATAGCCAACCGATTTTAATGGTACTTTTATAGAAAGATAGGTCCTGAACCGCGGTGGTCCCATAACAATTTTATGATCCAACCATGGTTTTAGTTATACTTAATAATGTATAAAATTTTCACTTTAACCCCTTTTTAAATAAATTGAAAAAAATATGCAGTATTAAGTGTATCTCAAAACTACTACTAGGACGGTGATAAAATTATATGGCACCATTTCATAACCATTGCTATACATCGAAAAAAGAATTATTAACCGGGAAAGTTGATGCAAATCGCTCTACTCCCAGTGGTCTTGATAGCAAAGAAGTAAGTCAAACTAATTTGCTTTAATGTTATTGATCTAGACGTTTTACTTTTGTTTTTAATAACAAACTAAAATTTTAACTAAAATTGTACCAAACGTAATATTTATTGAAGTTGGACTTTCACGACGTGATGCAATCTGATATATTTTAGCAGTAATTTTTTTTATACAATGGAAGGCAAACAAGCAGACGGATTTCGTGATGGTTAGAAATTCACGCCGCCTAAAGATACCAAAGGTGGTAATGGTGCGTTGTTAACCTGAGGACAGGATGTTAGGCCTCGAGCAAAAGTAAGTTTACCGGCTACCTTACCCTCCGAACCGACCGGAACACGTCAACGGCAAGCGTTGGACGTTATGCCGGCAGGAATAGATAAGGCGGTCGTTCCAATCCGTGCGAGTCGCTGAGAAACTCTTCCAACTAGTAGGGTGTCACGGTGTTAGTGAAGGTAAGCCTATGCTCGCCTTTTACGATCTGCCTGGCAGGAAGGCAGGCAGACGGTCTATTCTGCAAATGAGCCCAATGGGACAAACACGGGGCAAAATAAAATAAAAACTAAAGTAGTAGGTACTTTGTAGTCAAGGCTATTGTTTTCGTTGTATATTTTTTTAATCCATAAAATTTTAAATTAATAAAATTCAGAAGAAATTATTCTTACCCGGATTAATTTTATGTAAGACGAAGCTCTCCATATATTGTGGATTTTCTCCATTACGTATCTTAGATTTGTACTTTTGTTTCTTCAGAGGAAGCAGCACAATTCGAACCTGAAACCGGATACACTTGTTTTTATTGCGAATTAACTTTTGCCCGCCGCTTTTTCCACGAGGTATTTTCATTAAGGATTATTTTCAATTGGAGAAACCTTCGCTCCTAATTATTGATATTGATAAGTAATAAATATTATTTTAAACAATGAATTATACCAGCAAAGCACCTATAGTCTAGTGGTCCGGTGTCCGACATGAACTAATTAGGTCCCGGGTACGATTTCGAAGTCAGACGACAGAAATGAAATATGTCTCCAATGTTCAAGTGAAAACAACATCGCCCGGGATCGAATGAGTGCGCGGCCGCCTACAACTTTGCCACCAACCACATAGTGGCATTCAGTATTTTCGGCTGATCGTTACACCTCTGCCAACTTCCTCAGTGATACAAGCTTAAAGATACTTGTTTTTATCAAAACATTCTAATTGGCCAAAATATGTTATACTTTTTAAAATAGCCGGCGTAATATGTAT
Organism: Calephelis nemesis; assembly: GCA_002245505.1. NCBI lineage: Eukaryota > Metazoa > Arthropoda > Insecta > Lepidoptera > Riodinidae > Calephelis > Calephelis nemesis. The sequence goes on from NJDD01003146.1 coordinate 85,009, forward strand.
GACTAAATGTGTACTGTATGTACCTGGGTCTGTAGCAGCTGTCCCTCGTTCTTCTGCGGTAGAGACCTGGCCTGCAATACATGCACCGTCATGCTGCGGACGGGTGCATCATACAACACGGTGATCTCCACTGACCCGCGCTCTTTTGATTGATTCTCACCGCACAGGAGAGATGTGTCCTGTTGTTTATTTTATTTTTTTACAAAAGCTCAGAATTTTAACAAAATTAGATCATTTGCGGTACATAATCGTCATAATAATTTTTATTGCGTACGTTGAACTTATATATCATCATCAGCCGGAGGACGTTCACTGCTGGACATAGGGCTCCCCTAAAGGGCGCCACAAGTCACGGTCACCAACCTCTTGGATACAAGCGACTCTCCGCGACTTTGACCAGATCATCAGTCATTACTGATGAACTTATATAGTTGCTTCTGTAATAGGGAGCTGTTACTTATTTAATATATGCTCGCAAAAATTCGAGTATAATACTATATAAGACAATAATGTTATATAAAAAAATCGGTTCATCCATTAAAAAGTCACAGAACCATCTGGTTTTAAAAATAGGATAAAACTTACGTTATGAGCAATAACATCGCTCTCGACGCTGCTCTGTGCTTCCAAGGTGTGAATGTATTCAGCTCGCTTCGGTACTATTTCGTCAATCTTCGTCTCCCTCAAACTAGTTTCTCTCAGCGCTGTCTCCACCAGCTCTACTTCCACCGTCGTCTGGTTTTCATTTTTCTCTTCATACCTGCATTCCACTTCATCCTTGTCCTTCAGTGCAAAGATAATTTAAAATTAAGGCATTAAACAAAAGGCGCATTGTGGCAAAAAGTATAAGTGATATCCCCGAAGAGGTAGGCAGAGGCACAACCAGGGCACCCACGACTAGCCGTAGACACTAAAGTCCCACAATGTGATGATAGGTGCACCGGCACAGGCCAACCGGGCACATGTCCATTCCCGAGAAACTTTTTTTTATTAGAAAATTGGAAAAACCCAATTTTCTTTTAGTTTGAACCCAGGACCTCATGCAGTCAAGTCCAACAACTGAACCGCTAGACCACAGAGGCGAGTATATTTAACATTAATAATAAAACGTTAACGAGTTTACATACCCTACATAGAAGTTAGTGCTGCTATTAAAAATGCAAATATCTGTGACGATATTTCTAATTTAGTACAACGATGATATTTGTAACATGGGTAGCATCCTATTAATATTATAAATTTAATTTAATTAAATTTATTCTTGCATCTATTTAAGTATTTCTATGTAGTAGTTTCGTTGTCTAACACCCATAACACAAGCATATAATTTGCTTACTTTGGGGTTAGATTCAATTTGTGTGACTTGTCCAGATATATTAAAAAACAATATTAAAAAATGTGAAAGTTTTTATATATATGTTCGTTTGTTACTCCTTCATGCAAAAACTGACAAACCAATTTTCATGAAATTTAACACACATAGGGTAACTTGGATTAACACATTGGATAGCTTTTATCCCGGCAACGCCGCGGGCATCAGCTAGTATGAAATAAATAAATATCCTCGGATAAATTACACTAAGTCAATCCAAACACAGAGTACGCAAATTATATGCTTGTATTATTGGTGTTAGTCAACGATAATAATACTTAGAAATACCTATATATAATACACACCTGTACAAATTTAATAAATACCCAGACCCGGAAACGCAGATATCTGAATGTATATTACTCAAATGCCTGACCCCATCGGGAATCGAACCAGAACCTGTATTAGTGGAGTTAGAAATGTATACTAACCACTTGACCAACAAGACGGTCATATTAAGTAAACTAGGAAGTAAAATACTTTTATAGTGATTTATTATTGCGGAAAAATTAATAATTTTTAATCCCCTTAGTGGTCTCGTGTTCCGGTGTTGTCGTTGACTACAAAACGTCCCAGATTGGATGCCCGGGTCGGAAACTCAAACTGTGTCATTTTAATCTAAAACCAGGATACTAAATCATATTAGATTGGCGATGGATTTACTATCATCTATGTGGATTCGGCTAATTGCGAGTGCCTTGGTGTTGATTCTAGGTATTTTTTTGAGAATATGAGCCTGAAGACTCTTACTTCTGATTTAAGAATTATTTTAATAATATGCAGGCGAAGCTGCAGACTATACTCACTCAGAACGACTAGTGGGATGCAGATAAAATTTGTCTGAATCATTAGCTATCTTCAGAAAAATAATGATCAAATTGTGACCTGCTTGTGAAATAATTAGATTCTTTTGCAGTTTAGCAGCTACACCTTATACATTTTTTAAGATATAACTATATTATATATCTAGCTTATACGCCTAACTAGGTACACCGATCTATCGCGAGGCACTTTCCGGGTCTGGGTGTTTATTAAATTTATTCTGGTATCAATTTAAGTATTTCTATGTATTAGTATCGTTGACTAACATCTATAACACAAGCACATAATTTGCTTACTCTGGGGGCTAGATCCAATTTATGTAACTTGTCCAGGAATATTTATTTATTTATTTTATTTACTAGCTGTCCCGGCGAACTTCGTACCGCCCCCGTTCAGTTTGTATGGGAAAAATTAAAATGTTATTACGTTTCCGAACAAATGATGCTCGAATTTAATAAGTGGTTTCCGAACAAACGATGCTCTTTCAATAAGTCTGTGGCTGTGACATTCGTTACGCGCGTTTTTTAAAATATGAAAAATTAAATGTATATTTTTCAATATTTCTGAGAGATTTTCCTAATATTTTAAGGTCCGTAAGAACCTTCTCCTAATAATAACAAATATAACAAAAAAAGAATTAGTGAAATCGGTCCAGCCATTCACGCGTGATGCCGTGACCAAGGAAAACGGGTTTCATTTTTATATATATAAGATATATACTTGCTGTACTAAATAGTTATAGTACAGAAGGATTATATAAAATGTTCTATTGTAATCCTTAGTTGATGCTATAGTCGATTTATCTACAATTATTATTAATTCTCATCAAAATAACAAGATTTATTTCCACAAGTAAGAGATGGAAATGATTGTAATCTTTACTGTAAGTATATCACGTAGATATATACTTAATCTGAAGATGGTGGCAACAACTAGTCAACAAAGAGAATTCTAGCGTCACACTATCGGACTAAGTGAGGGTCGACATGTTTAGTAGCAAGAGTATGAGAAGAAACATTTGAGACCTTATTGAAGAAAGAATTTGGTGTTTGCAAATTACAAGCCCGCTGAGTTTCTTTCGCCGGATCTTCTCAGTGTGTGGCCGCGATTCCGATCCGGTGGTAGTTTATAAAAATATCGACGCCCACAAATACCACTTGTATGGTTCACGTGAATAAAGTTTTTTTGATTGATTATTGTTTTACATTTTTAAAAATGAAAGTAGAATGTTGAAAGATGGATGATTAGAGGGCTATTAACACTAATTCTGTAGTGTAAATAAGAAAATAGAGTTGAAAACAGTAGTGCGTCCCCTCGACTATCATATTATATCTATCATATTATATCATATTATAACTAAATGAACACCTACGAGGTGTTGCAACTAGATGAAAATCTGATCAAAATATCACAGAACAACAAATATCACTTACTACCAAAGATAAAATTTAAGCATCAATATTATGAAATTAGAAAAAAAATATGAAACGCAATGAATAGTCATTGTAGGTATATTAGCAACTCAAGTGTGATTATCTACAATGCAATGATAATCATATATATATATAAATAAGTACTAATCAAAAAAGTGATTTTTTTTAACTCATTTATTAGAGAAAGAAAAAATTTTACCTTAGCAGCTAACTTACGAGATTTTTTAATTATTTAAAAACGGCTCACTTGTCATGTGTAATATCTTAAAATGATTTAGATAAAAAAATAGTAATCTGAAGCTGAAATATTGGTTTAGTTTCTGGGAACGTTTCGCTGCAAAGGAAATTGCAAGCAACAGTGACACAGCGTCCCGTAATCTAAATCTAATGATAGTGTTAATAGCTATTGTAGAAAGTATCATGTTATGATAATTGGAACACTTCCAACCCAATTCTTTTTGGAAGGTTTATATGATTTATACAACAGATGACAAGAAAAATATTGGAACCAATTTCGCAGCAGTTTCTAATTGAATCCCTTGTCTTAGTAAGCAGTTTGGCCTTTTCTTCCAGACTATCAGAAGTAAAACGTCACTTGAAATGTCGATGTTTCGAAATGGAACAGTAGCTTAGGCTTTCATAAAAAAAAGATACGAGAATGAGTACGCAAATTTGACAAAGTAAACCTGGCAATGCTGTCGCCATCCAGTAAATTCTGAAACACAAACACTTTGTTCCATTTTTTTCACTTCATCTCCCAAGCTTTGACAATGCTAAACTTCATACGTGATACTCATTAAAAGAGCTACAAATTTTCCTTCTTCACGTATTATCGTAAGTCATTATTAGTCCACATAAGTAAATACAAAAGCACGTATAAATAAATGCGATAAAACGTTAAGAGTCACTTTACATAGAGTACTGCAAACTATGGTTATCTAAATATTATCTGCTTTAGTGCCTATTAAATAAACATTATAATTATGTTTCTAAAAACTCATGCGATAACGGATGTTTATTTTTCGATTTTATAAAATATCTATATTTATTTATTACCTGCTGTATGCGAAGTCGGAGTTCTTCGTCCGGATCGGAAGTCTCAAAGGCAAATATACGTTCAGGATAATGGTTTTGTTTCGACAAAGCATCTAAAACAACACATATCGCACAACGTCAATTTCATGTTACTTACTAATCTAAGAAAAGAAGCTCTAAAATCTAAATTTAAATACTATTTTAACAAAAAGCTCGGAATTTAAAACCAATAACTACTTAAACTTAATGTCGAATTACACTATTTAAGACATTTTCTAAGAAACGGTTTTATAAAATAATACTATATACATTTTTAATGTATTTAAATATAATACATATAAACAAACTGAATAACAGTCTACAGTTTGTACGAGACTATTATGCTAGTTTATACTATTTTTATCCCGTTCTAGACTTTCCAAAAACGAATCTATTGTATGAAAAAAGAAAAGAATCGATATGAATTAGTAATGATTAGTATATAGAGAATTGCTTACCGAATTGTTCATTGTCGAGGGGAAGACCAGGGGCCGTAACAGCTGCGTTTACAGTAAGGATATCATCACAACACTTCCTCCCGAAGACTGCCGAGTAGCACCATCTTCTGCCAAGGAATAAGAGCACTACAAGCAGGAGAACGGCGAAAGCCGCGACAGCACTTATGTATGCGGTCGCCTCCACTAAATAAAAAGAAAACTATTAATTTCATTCTAAGGCTTAACTATATTTCTTGGAGAGCTTTGTTTACCATTAGTCGGGTTGATAGAGCCGATGTTGGCAACCATTCTGCTTCAGATATACATAGCTGACTGACATTCACATTACGTTTAGTTTTGTATCGTTCACAAAAGCAAATAGTGGCCTAATTTTTATTTATCTCAAACATTTAGTCGTGAAAATATAGAACGTGTTAACACAGTGGCTGTCATTCTTGCACATGCGCAGAAGCTTAGGGGCACGGCGGGGTGTGTAGAATGCTGCCCGAGGATAGGACGAAGGATCTACAGGTATCAACAGGGTAGAACTTCCGCCAAGGCCAAGCAAGTGACCTCGAGAATATAAAACACCTAAAGGGGAGATTATAGATTTTTCAATGTGTATTACACAGTATAAAAGTTCTTGGTTAAAGGTCACTGTTTGTTATTTTAATCTAGATCATAAGTTATTTTTGGGGTCTACATATAAAGGTTAAATAGTGTGCTTCAGAAATCGGGTAGCAAACTAGTAAAATACATGTCGTGTTTATACGTCTTCAGAGGTTGAGTTTATTTTTGCATCAGACTATCATCACGGCAGTAGAGAGCACAGACATTATGGCATCAGGGACAGGCAAGGCGGTGATACCAATCCGAATAAGATACGCCAAAACTCTTCTTCCTAACACGGTGCTACTAAAACTGGAGCGCTTCTTAAAAATAAAATAAATATTATTTCCATATCCTTCAACGAGCTTGGAACCAATTTAAGAATAAGGCCTAAACCTAAAAACGTTTAAGGATTCAAAGTTGTAGTTTGTTTACCTCGATAATTACGAATATTTCAAAATGAATACTGTAAAGAAGTCTAAAAGTATTTCCACAATACATGTCATAAATAATAAAAAATATTAGAGCTCCTAAATCCTTAAATCCTTAACTTTGTGTTGATGCTACGTCAGGCTCGTAACTTTAAAGGTTTTTGTTAATAATTCATTATATTCGGAGGGCAGGAAAGTAAGAAATGCCTTAGATCACCGATAAAACATTGAGACTATCTTTTTTACTGCCCGATGTGTGTGACAGTGACGGAAGATGGCAAATTAGTGAACGCAGCGGAAAAAAGTTAACAATTAAAAAAAATAATGCGTTAGAAAAAGCAATGTTAATTGTTTGTGCGTAGGTCTTTGAAAGGTTACGTAGCCCTCGTTACAGTATTCGTAGCATCGTAGCTCGTAGCAGGGATGCTATTCATTAAAACATAATTACTATGTAATGGTATTAATAAATATCACATTTATATTATTGGTAATAATAGTTTTTAATTCAATTAATATTTGACAGCCTCGTTGGTCGAGTGGCTGGCGTACACGCCTAACTTCTAAGACTAACCGCGAGGCTCAAGTTCGATTCCCGACGGGGGCAGGCATTTGTGTGATGAACATTTAGATAAGATTTTAAACTTAAATGGTCGCGTATTATTAACATTTTTAATTATTAACAATTATCGACAAATAAAATAAAAAGAAATCGTGTGTATAAATAATTAAAAATGTAAACATTTAGATGTCTGCATTTCCGGGTCTGGGTGTAAATTAAATTTATTCTGGTATCTATTCAAGTATTTCTATGTATTAGTATCTTTGACTAACACCCATAACACAAGCAAATAATTTGCTTACTTTGGGATTAGATTTAATTTGTATAACTAGTCCAGAAATATTTATTTATTATTTAAAAATAGTTACTAAATGTCTTTAAGAATAAGTAAAAATGTTATCGAGATTGATTAATTATTATTACCATAATGTTAGCTGGAGTGTATGACGTATGCACTTGGTTAGCGCCGCGCTATCTGTTAGTCTCAGGATTGTCTCGAGTTTCAAATCTGAAAAGAGCCATGATTTGTGATGTGATAGGCATAGCTATATGTATTTTTCGTTCTGATGGTTAATTAGTTTTTTTAACCGACTCTGAAAAAAAGATAAGTTCACATGTTCGACGCACATTTTGGAAAAGCTTATACTATGCTCGATGCTCATATTTTTTATGTAAGAGTACGTTAAATAATTTCTTTGTCATTTCTGAACCGATTTTAGAAACTTTTTTATTTGTAAGAAACCGGAACCGGCTTGTTTGTATTAAAGAGTAATGAATGTGAAGGAAGCCAGACAGGTTTGTCAGGATCGTGATGTTTCGCATTCGATACTCTCTGCTTACTCCGTAAGGGACTTGGCGTGAAGATATGTATGAGTGATGGTGATATGTTCAGAGGTGGTCCCAATGCTATCAAGTCTGGATTTGATGATCCAATCCCAGGCAACGGAGAAAAATACTCGATTTTTGTGTACGTGACTTACATTCTGAAAAAAAAAGTTGGTTTTTGGAGTTTTACTGCACATATCTCATGGAATCTATGAGATTATATTATATATTATTATACTCTTATTGATATTCTCTGATACCTATTATAAGTATCTATAATTTCATTAGTTTAAGTTAGATGAAAAGTGTATTTTGTCCACAACTATTTATTTTGGAATCGTACATTACAGGAACCTTTATGTAAATATATTTTTTTTTGATTTTTGTAATAATACAGTGTATGAGCCCACGAGTTTCGTGATGGTAAGATACATTCGTGGCGTTTTGAAGTAAAAGGTGTGTTATGCCAGTGTGCTAGGTCTTATGTGCAAATCTAGAGGATACGCTACCCTCTAGATTGATTTTGTCTGATCGTTAACGCATCAGTAATATTCCTGGTCTGTAAGCGAAGGTGAATCATTAACATCAGGTGACCCGCTTTTTTATGTAAGAGGTCAGCGAAAAAGCACGCGACTATCCTGACGGTAGAATCAACCATCAAATGTGTGTTAAAAAAATCTATGTACCTATGTACGTTCACGATGTAAATACGAGAAATAAAAATGATCTAGCCGTATACAAAACTCGTTTCCATAACATTAGTAAATCTTTTTTCGGTCAATGTATACGTTTCTACAATAAGCTGCCTATTTGTATTAGAGAACTACCTTTTAATAAGTTTAAAAAATGTATAAAAACAAAATTATGTAAGAAAGGCTATTATAAAGGCTATTATTATAAACGAACGTGTTTGGGGATAGAGGTTTCAATCTTCCACTGTAATCAGTACTGTGATTTGTTGTACTTTGTTGCCTTTTATTTAAGTTAAAATGAAGTTGTAATGTGTATTTTTTATCTTGTTTATAATGTAACTATTAATATTGAAAAAAGGCAAGCCTGCTGAGATTCTTTAGCTGGATCTTCTCAATGTGAGGCCGCGATTCCGATTCGGTGGTAGTATATAAAAATGTCGACGCGCACAAGTAGGTACGTATGGTTGATTGAACCGTAATCTTTAGATGGAAGTCCTATAGTGCAAGTCTACCGGCTATCCTGCCCTCCGTACCGGAACACGACAGACTCGTTATGGCAGCAGGAAAAGATAAGGCGGTGGATCCTTACCCGGGGAAAGTGGCACTACACTCTACCTACGGTCTTGTTCTAAATGATTTGTTTGCAAAGCTTGCGTTATGAATGTTAGTCAACGATACTCAAGGACATAATTAAATAGATACCAGTCTAAATTTACACAGACAGATATTATTTCATCAAAAAATATCGGCCCCTGTCAGGAATCGAACCCGAGCCTCGGGAATGGTCGGTGGAGTTAGGCGTATACGCTAGCCCCTCGACCAACGAGGCGGCACATAGCGCACTAAACTAACCCTAAATTATATCGCTATTTAGGTATTTTAACGAAGACGGCAAATCATTAGTTATATTAGTTTGTAAGAGACATTGCTGCAAACGTTTCTTATTTATTATTCGGAAAATATTAATTAAACATGTCACAGCTTAATACGTCCAACCTAATTTGACAATTGCAAAACGTCCTATCTCTTTTGTTTTCGTTTCCTACGAAAAAGAAAGCATATATAAAATAAATTTAGTGCTTAGCAGAATTACCACCAGTGTCTGGCAAAATTAGCTTGCCAGCGATGTAGGACAGTATTTCTTTCTTGTCAAGTGCCAAATAGTTGTATAATAGTAATGTGTACATAAGTTATCTAGATAGGAAGAACAAGAATGATGTTTAATATCATATTTGGCCGCTGGCACACAACAGCGCTGTCTTTTAATGATATTTCACCCCATAGATATTGGCTCAATAACGAATTGTTTAACATATCTTCACGCCAAGTCCGCGAAGAGTATCGAGTGCCAGACCTCACGACCCTGTTTAAAAAATAAAAAGATCTAGCTGAACCAAGTAGTAAATAATGTTCGATAAGTTTAAATAAATAATGTGTGGAATAAAAACGACGCTAATAAGCGATATCTATATTTATAATCAATCTGTAGAAGAAAATGGCCCGCTCGGTCCGTTTTGGTCCGGGTTCTTTTGCAGAATAGACCATCTGCCTTCTTGCCAGCCAGCTTGTAAAAGTCGAGCATAGTAGAGTTTCGCAGCGACTTGCCTGGATTGGTACCTACGCCTTACTTATTTCTGCCGCCATAACGTCAGCGCTTGCTGTTGACGTGTTCCGGTTCGGAGGATAAGGTAGCCTTTAAAGTTACTTTGCTCGAGGTTTAACATCCCGACATCTAGACCATTACCACCTTTGGTGTCTCTAGGCATCGTAATTTTTTTACCATCAGGATATACATCTGCTTGTTTGCTTTTAAATATCATAAAAAAAAGAAAAATGGACAGCAGAACATATTTCTATCAATGTAAAATCCGCGCTCATAGATATTTTGCACCTCCAATTTTATTTTCGGTTTTATTTTCAATAGTAGTTAGTATATATCTAGTTCTAGTAGTAGTTAGTATATGCTATGTAAAAACTCACTATTTTTTTTTGACTTAAGTCCATAATATTAGTAATTTATTTTTACTTTAAAACATAACTACATATAATATGGACTACTACCACAAAAAAAGATCGCTGAAATCCCAGATTGTCAGGGACATGATTTTTATAAAGTACCGGTTTGGTATCAGTTTTTGTCACAGTTCTGCGACCGACAGTTTTCTTCAGGATTCTCGTAACTCTTTTCGATAGTCAAATCTGCTGCTTTCGATAGTCAAATATTCGGATCATCCAAACATTGGAACTCAATAAGACGGAACAATTGTGGGTGATTGACAGTTTATACGAATTCGAAGTACAAACTAAATGCCATCCTTTATACCATTTCTGTGATTAGCGATTATAGTTTCGCCTACAAGCATTTTTGTCTGTGTGAAGACATCTATTAAACCGTTCGTAATTAAATTTGGCAGGTAGGTAGGCAGTTTATGTTTCGAGGAAGATTATAGGATACTTTTTATACCGCCCACAAAAGTAGTTCCAGTGAGAACCCCTATCTCACTGGAACCACTTTTGTAGTCAAAATGTAAATTGATATAATTAATTAACGCATGGCTTTGTTCTTTAGTTGTTCGTTTTGTAATATAGGCAATTTTATTTATGACACAAGTTGTGTGATTTACAAATAACAAACATATGAACACTTCGTATAAAAAAAGTATCTTCTTCACGCCCATATCCCCGAAGAGGTAGGCAGAGGCACAACCAGGGCACCCACGACTAGCCGAAGATACTAATAATGGGCACATATCCAATCCCGAGCAACATTTTTTTTATTAGAAAATTGGAAATAACACATTTTCTTTTTGCTGCCCGACTCGGGATTCGAACCCAGGACCTCATGAAGTCAAGTCCAACACTTGGACCGCTAGACCACAGAGGCGATTTTCAAGATATTTATTGAAATGAATTTGTGTTAAATGCTATTTCGTTTAAATTTAAATAACTTGTTTAATTGGATATAAAATATAGAAGTAGTTTCGTAAATAATGCTTTTTGAAAACTGCTACATACGAATTATCATTAATGGATATTTCCTTGAGTCAATCTATCGTCGATAATATCGTTGACTTTTTATAGACCTTTTATAGTGGGCCAATAATGGACAAAAAGTGTGATTTTTTCGTAATATCAACAAAAGCGCAAAGCGACGCCAACATGCATTGTAAACTATAAAAAAAGAGAGGGAGGGAATCATATTTCAAATTTTGAAGATTATCATTATAAACTATTTTTGCGACTCGCCAGGATTTGTACGACCGCCTCGCCTATTTTTGCCACCATAACGTCAGCGCTTGCCTTTGACGTGTTCCGGTTGGAAAGATAAGGTAGCCTGTAAACTTACTTTAGCTCGAGGCCTAACATCCCGGGCTCAGGTTGGCAACGTACCACTTGGTTTCTCTTCAGTTGGAGGTGGTGTCAATTCGTCTGCTTGTTTGCCTTCCGATATCATAAAAAAATTCGTTTTGTCACCGGCAACTGGTAAATGAAGCCTCAATTCAATCCAACCTTTTGAAAAAGGGTGAAGACAACGTTCTTAAATCTCAAAAAATACCAAGTTCTTTATTTTTTTTATCAAAAAAATATAATTTTGTGAAGAGGTTTTTATTTTTACAGGCTTTCTTCGACAGTAGACTTGATGAGTACCTACCATTCAAGATGTATCAAATAAGCCTAAACACGATGGAAAATGTTGGAGTATTAAAGGATAATTGTAGGAGTTTCAATTTATATTTTTATTCATTCTTTCAGTTTGTTTTTTAAAAATGAATGTCAATTTCTAGGGCACCAGCAATGACATTACTAAATGTAGATTGTCCACAATAAATTTAAATCTCGAGCTGCCACTGCCACTTCCCTATTTAGAATATACACCAACTGCCTCTCTGCCTTGTCGCTAGTAAAAGAAAGCTTAAAATATGGCTCATGACCAACAAGTACACTGGCTGTAGAGTGCCGTTCTGGAATATAACTGGGCAGCAGGGGCGTGCACAGATATTTTCAGATAAGGTAGGAATAGAAATTCTAGCTAAAAACTTACCACTTCTAGGAATTCAGTTGAGTTTTGTGTTGACATTGCCAACATGCTGTACATTTGATATGCAAATGGCATCATTTGCATATCATATTATTGATACGAACAATTCCAAGCACACAAATTAACTTGGGGCAGTTAATTCCTGCTTTCCCTACGCTTACAGTATAGTTACCTGAATGGTTCATAGATGGTGTAAATATTAATCGTTTTAGTTAGTGACATTAATGTAAGTTTAAATAATGTTAAGTGCATAAAGAGCATGCAATGTAAAAGGTAAGCAGAGCTTACCTGCGTTTATAAAGCGACTTATCGGCAGTTTTAGGAAGTAACCTAAAAAAAGTATCTTTACGCCCATATCCCCATAGAGGAAGGCAAATGCACAAGCAGGACACCCACGACTAGCCGAAGACACTTAGACCCACAATGTGATAGGTGGCAAGCCTATCACCAACTGGGCACATATCCAATCCTGAGCAATTTTTTTTATAAGAAAATTGGAAAAACCATATTTTTTTATCAAAAACGGAGTTGGTCAATATGTTCAAAAGTTATGACGCCACAGACACACATACTCACATCTACTTTGCAACACCTTTCTTTTTGATATGCTTTAGATAAACTGCAGATTACTTAATAGGTGCCGCAACTTTTAAAATTTTAATCATCAGCCACCACCCAGTTCTCTCATCAGGTTAAAACGCTTAAAAACAGTATTATTGCAACTTTGCTAAATGTCCACCCATTTAAAAATCAACTTTATGACATACTGTTTAAGGTTGTCATTCTCCTATTAATATTATTAAAATAATATTACTTTATACTAAGTTCAGAAGAGAATGCGTTTCTGAAACGTCGCGATTGAACTGACGACGTAACTTTGTATTGGCGTTGCAGTTACGATAAAATATTTTTGTTGGTTGTTTGCCGTTTTAATAGTAATCGTGTAGGTAGAAAATTTATGTATCTCCGTCATAGTGTAATTATTCGTAAATCCGTTCTTCACTACTAGTCAGGGATATGTGGAATAGGCGTAATGCACTTGCAGATAAGCTAGAAAGTAAAATTTGGCATCTGGCTATATACCTAATTATTATATTATGAATGCTATATAAAACGCCAGGAAAAAAATATAACACATTAATTTTCTGCGGTAAGGGCCTAAACACATAACCGCGTTGCGATGCCGCGCCGCTAGAGTGAGCGTCACTGTCGATTGTAGCGTCGCGGCACTATTTTTTTTCATCTAAAACAGGATTAGTATCTTTCAATGGCAAACAAGCAATAAGTTTCTCACGTTGGTCCATGGCAGAGAAACAACTGTGACGCACTGTCGATTGTAGCGTCGCGGCACTATTTTTTTTCATCTAAAACAGGATTAGTATCTTTCAATGACAAACAAGCAATAAGTTTCTCACGTTGGTCCACGGCAGAGAAACAACTGTGACGAAGGCAACACAAACCGATATTTTTAGCGGCACGGCGCCGCAACGCCGTTATGTGTTTAGGCCCTAAATAATTTAATAGCAAACAGAAAACAATACAAGAAATTTTGTTTAAATGTCGACAAAATCCCTATCCCCTGCCCGTCTATAGTAATAATTCATATGCTTACAAAATTGAGTTAACAATTAATTATGAGTGCCTACTGTACTCGCCATCCTCCCAGGGACCGGAGTTAGTTACAGCAAATCTGACAGAGTACGGATATCACGTTGTTGCACCAAGGAAATATTTTGGAGTAAATAAAACAATGAATTAATATTTTGAAAATGTTTTTTTTATTAACACTTACATTTTTACAGCGCTCCTAGCCAACAGAGTAATACTATAAACTGAAACGGTGTAAAGAACTGTCGAACGCAAAACAATGTTAGTTCTACAGTGTAAGTTAAACAAATAGCTTACAAAGATCCAATCATTCAATAATATCAATCATGATTAACGACTATTGTCTGTGAAATGTACATCGTTCTCAACGAACAAGCACAGAAAGTCACTCTAAAGAAACAAACATCATTTAAATCTATAAACATTTCATATAATTTAGATTTATAGTCGCTATAATGTTATATATTACTTTTGTAACCATTATTATATGTTATAATGTATTCGTTACGAAAATTGAAATGAATCCTCCGCTCGGTCCCTCGGCAGCGTCCGCCGCGGTGCGTATCCGCAGCGTAACGGCGCGGATCCGCAGCGCGCCCGCAGCGTCGTCGGTGC
>NJDD01003146.1:100113-110337 GCA_002245505.1 Calephelis nemesis
GCAAATTAAATAATTTTATTTAGATTTAAGTATGGATTTCCGCAAAGTAACGCCTTCTTCTATCAATAATGGTTCTTAACTGTAATTTTATAAGAAATGCTTTCGTTAGCCGCCGAGCACGGAGCGAACGGGCGATCGTCGCCCACTCTACCGCTAAACGATTTATTACTTATCATATAAGTATGTGAAAAAACAATGTCATCAGTATATTAAGTTAGCCTATAATGATCGATGGCGAACTACTGGGTCCGAGTCGGCGGCGTCGGTCAGATCCGTGGGCCTACTGTCGCACGAGATTCGAGAAAAATCACCATTCAAAACGATTTCAATACAAAAATAACATGATTTACAATTTTTAAACTGATAAATGTGTATAACGCTCTATAACATCACAAATTCATCCCACTCTTCACCGTGCATATATACATAGATCGTCCGTGGCGGGGCGGCCCGCGCGGGGGCGGGCGCTAGCGCGGGGGCGGGCGTCCCGCGGGGGGCGGGCATCCCGCGCGGGGCGGGCGACCTGCGCGGGGGCGGGCGCGTGTCGCGCTAGCGCGGTACAAGCGGTGAGAAGCGGACACGGCAGCGGGCGCTGACCTCTGCCAGTCTGACATAAGAACACAAATGAAGGTATGTTGCGACGGTGCGGGGGGCGGCGGCCGCCTAGTAATACGTCTCCTGCTCCAGCCAGCCGCCGGGATTGCGGCGCAGGTAGAAGCGCCGGATCTCGTCGTAGATGAAGATCGACAACATGAACGGGATGGCCGGCAGCCACCACACGAACCTGGACCGCAACATTAACACATTGTAATTATCGTTCAGTCTGCGTAAATTTCAGTAAGAAAAATATTTGTATGGTTATGTTGGACGTATGATGGTTTATTTTACTGATATTAGTGATAAACTCTTGGTTGTCCAAGCATTATTTAATTACTATAATATGAACATTGGCCGGTTGATAGGTATATGTGCATACTATTTCCTGCCGAAAGACGGTAATGACGGCTATTAAATTTTGGTTAAAACGAAGATTTAGGAGTTAAATAAGCTTATTTGATTTATATCTTGGAGCAATAAAAGTGATGTGGTACACATCATTTATAATCAAGAGAAAATATGAAAATACGGCATTTCATACGCAACGAATTACGAGTAATATATTTAGTTTTTAACTAAGTTCTGGATAGATCTGACGACATTTTTGTGCGCTGCATATGTATATTAGACAGAAATTTTATGTGTTTTGAGAATCTATAAAATACTTTAATTATTCCCCTGGTAAAGTTTTGTTCAATTTAATCAGTTTTTTCCGCGTCTTCATTACACGCAATCATGTATATGACGCTTAATATAATATTGCTTTTTGATATAGTACCATCAAATTACTATCAGGACAGCAGTGCCCTTGTTCGCTGTCTTATTCCATGGATTTTTTATACTCACTTGAGAGGGTACATCCGCAAGCCCTTGTCCATGCCAGGCGTGTAGGACAAGAAGGCGGCGAGGGCAGTCTCGAACACTATTCCGAAGTTGAGGGCCCAGTTCCGCATGCCCTGGTGCACGATGGAGTTGCGCCGGGTCTTGCAGATGATCAGATCAGCCCATTGCACAACCACGATGGATACGAAGAAAGCCGTGTGGCAGGTGTACTCGAGGGCCTTGCGGTCACGGTAAGTCTGGATACAGAAATGAAAAAGATAGAATCAAAACTATACAGACTATACTAAGACACAAAACCTGACAGTACTGTTCTGACTCCAAGGATCTATTTTGCTAACATTGCATAGAAATATTTTGCAGAAAAATATTTGACAACAACCTGCGATTTTGTCGTGTGGGGATGTAACGACCCCATCACCCGCAAGTGGTATTACTGACAAGAGTTTTTTTCAGTCTCTTGGCAACCAATTGCGTCGTGACAATATGAAAAGAGAACTAAATATGAGATGAGTTTGTTACTAGAATTTAGGTTTACGACAATAAAAGATCAAGAAATTGACAAAAAAAAACACTTCCTTGGTAAATAAAGTCACGGCATAAAACGAAATTTTATGCACTGCAAAAAAAAGGGATAAATCTCTATTTCCCTTTTCTGTGTATGTCGTGTATAGACTGCGATTTACTCTTATTATTAAGTAATGTTCTTGATCACTGTTTTCTTATTAAAAAAATAGTACTAGATTTCACGCACCCATTCCTGTCCATACGAGTCCGTCAGATCGTTGATAGCCTTCGAGTCCCATTGCTTCCTGATACCGAACAGTTGCAAGGGTAAGAAGCCGTTTTCAGCCATGATCACGAAGTACACGAAGAACCCTGCGGCCGCTTGGATCATGCCGATTTGTCCATATGCCATAGAGATCAACCTGTATTTCATTATACACATTATTAACATACTCTTAAAACTTGGTACAGAGCTGGCTTTAGACAGACATAAAATGGGTTCCTTGAACAAAAATGCTAAATTTATTAATAAAAATACAACTTGATTACTATTATATTTCAACAAAAAAATTGACAATAACTTTCATACGTTTATTCTTGGTAATTAAAAACGTGTAAAGTCTTAAGGATATTTTAAATAAACAAAGTATTTTTTTACACCATCATCGAAATAAAATATCGTCAAATGCTAATATTTTCTGTGACCTAAAGCCAGCTCTAATATTATTTATTGTTATGTAATGCTGCGTGCAGTTTAAAGGCTAAAAAGTGCAGTCTACTTTCGATTTAGCAAATCAATTTTAGGCACATTTAAAAATGCAATTTACTTTATCCTTACATACATTTTGAATGTTCAATTTTTTTTTAAATTAATAATCGTAATAGGTATCATCTACGAAAGATCTTAGGCAAAAGTAGGCACTAAAAGCTTAGACCCTAAAGTTTTGACTATTGTGTCTGAATGGTGATGATAAACACATACTTACGTTAAATGTTACACATGCATTAATGTTAATATAAACACGAAGAAAGCAAAAGCAAACCCATAAAAATTATATTCATAAAAAGGTTAGGATATAAGAAAGACTCGTGAAGTCAAGAATAACCAACGCTCAAGCAAAGTGTATGTCAGCATATATATACCTACTATAAATACGTGTACAAATAAAATAAATAAACTAATAGATTTATTAAAAATAAATAAAATATCCCACCTAAATCATTCCTTCAAAAGACCCTCTATGATGAACACACTAATTTTCTACTCGCTAGACACATGACACACTAAAATACTATTTCTTTGTTTATCTAGGACCTATAGTCGATTGCTAACGTGCAAGTTTTTGACATTTCTGAACGAAATATCATTCTTCTAAATTTAAAATATGGAAGAGTGAAGATCAAGGAGAATAGACAAAATCTCTAGTCTAAGAAGTGGTTCTAAGAATCAAAATAACTAAGACATTCTCAAGAGGGTTTTTAACGAAGCGTATATTTTGTTAGAGTAATGTTAAATAAAATAACGTATTGTAATATGGTATTGAGTTGAATCGGGACGGTACATTTTTATCACTCTTCCACATCCAGGACCAAATGGAATTGTTCAACCACAAATAGCCTCACCATTAAAATATCTAGATGTAAACCAATCGTGTTCGCAGATACAGACGCAATTTGTAGTTCGAATTTTGAAATTAACTTTGATTTTGAAATAGCGCATATTGGCTACTGATAAATTTTGATAATTACTCAAATTCAGGATGATTAACTCAATGATTAAGCACAACAGACAAAATATATAATTTGTTGAGTTTTAGAAAATTTTGATCAAATATATTTGTCGCAAATATGTTTGAAGTCACAAATTGTAGTCTGTATATAATTTTGATAGTGGGCTAATAGTTGTGTCAACACCCAAATGATATCTAGAAAGCTTGGCCGCGCCTACGAGGGCGGGGTGCGGGCCGACCTTCTGTTCACGAGGTTGTCACGGTAAGGGTCTCGGGGCTGCCGCTTCATGATATCAGACTCGGGCGCCTCATACGCCAAGGATATAGCAGGTACCTTAGTAAACATCAAGTTATCAGGACAAGGCGTAACTCGCGCGAATGACAGCTCGCGCTCTTCTACATACTTATACCCTCCTCTCACCAAACTACGTCTAGCGTTGCCACACAATAAATACTACTTAATCTTAAAAATATTACAATATTAAACATTAGCTAAAGAACATTATAAAATATAGTGTATGGTGTCGAGTACACAAAATACAACAGCTGGTTATACCTTTATAAAATAGAAAAATCTGAAATACTATATACTAGTGACAAGTTGAAATATCTAAAATTTTACAGTAATACATGTGTTATTAATTATTTGAGCCTACGCGCGATATATTTGATAAATGCGATGAAATGGGACTAACAGACCTACACGTTTGAAATGTCAGCGACAACGGTGTCGTCAATGTATATGGTGTGCATGAGGAATATGATAAAATAATATATTAAAAAATTGTAATATAAACGATATAAATATAAAAAAGTCTTGTGTCGAGAAAAAAACATGCGTGACAGAAGAATGGCAGATAGAATGGACTTTGACCAATAACTTACCTTAAATGGGAAAGGTTAATTTTAATAAATGTGTAGATACGACACCTAGGCATCGAACAATGTGTCTGAACTTAGAAACACGTTGTTCCATCACCAAGCTAAGTTATAGAAAAAACGAGTTTTAAGTATAGATAGAGATTAGGAAAAAAAATATAGACATCGCAAGGCAGGAAACGAGAGAAGTGCGATTGTCACCTTTATATCCACATAATATATAACCTAGAACACCGTTCACATACAGGCAACAATCAAGTACAGTATATACTAAACACGTGGTAGCAAGCAAATAGCGGATAGAAAACGTTGGGACGAGCGTGTATCGCTCGTTGTTTTTACCTCTCGTTAACGAGCTTATCAGTGAAAGGGTTACGCGGCTGTCGCTTCATAATGTCAGATTCGGCCTCCTCGTAAGCCAGGGAAATGGCGGGCACCTACACAAACACTAGCTATGAGAGCGATCTGCGACCCACACCAAGCGTGCGCAGTGCGGCGCTCACGCACGACATGTGCACAACATCCAACACGTAACAAGACCATTGCAAACATACGCTACTGCAAGCAATATTGCCGGCATCGACATCCAATAGCAGATACTACCAAAATTAATGTCAAAACATCAACTGGAACATTTATTTTTTTATTGCAGACAACAAAAATTCTGACGTCGTATACAGGGTGATTTGTAATTCCAGATAATACTTTAAGACAGTCATAATATAGCTTGATTGCAACGAAATTAATACTAATAATACCTAATACAAAAATAACTCGTTTTCGTGATGTTCCATATTTAAAATGGCATGAAAATGAACTTATTTTTTAATGATTTAGAATTGCACTAGTATTACAATTGACAAATATTTATTTAAGTATCTTATAAAATAAACAATGTATGTCCGTTCACAAATATTGTATGTAGTTGTTGTTAACAATACGACACGAAAGCTGAAAAACGAGGTCAGTTGGTATAAGGCATTATATTGTTAATTTTGTTGCTAATAAATTATATTATTATACTCCAAGATAAATACCTAGAACTACAAATGCTCTTGTATAAATCAGTAGAATTTTTAAATTACTTCGGTACAAAAAAAATTGCTATAAAACGAACACCTACGCCGACAATATAAATGATATCCGTGACATATGATTACAATGACTTGGTATGCTTAAAACCTAACACAAAAACGTAAAACAAAACGGAAAAAAACATCATTTGAGTACATCATTGGGTAAATAAAAGGTTGTATGATTAGTGAATGAAAACTGAACCGATTCGGGATGTCGATGTGATTGACAAAACAAATACGATTGAATTGAATGACAATGATTATTTATGATTATGTATGATTGTGAGGTCCGTGTGTTGGTGTCTTATGTAAAATTGTTGATAGAGTAGCCTTAGAATGGGGTATCACGAAGTCTCACCAAGAAATTCCGAATGAATACACATGTTTAACACATGTTTAATCCCCTAGTTAAATAAGTTAACGTTTAGTACACAACATTAAGCATAACTCAAACGTTAGTCCAATTTGTCTCCAAATCTTTATCACGTCGGTTAATAATATTAAAATTCTATGTAATCATAATTTTAAAATATCTTCAATAGCAAAATATTATCTATGTGCTATTGGCAAGAAGAAAAGTGGAATGTCCTGATGGTAATAAATACATCACAGCTGAAGTCCAAATGTTAAAAGTGCCAACCAGAAGCTGGGATAATATTGTGTATTTTATCGGCTACCCCACCCTCCAAACTGACATTCATAATTTTGAACTTAGAAGCACTTGTACTGTTTTAAGTATCACTTATAAATTATGATTTTGTAAGCCTACCTACTACCTACTAAAAAATTATGATTACATAGAATAAGTTTAGTTCCACAGCACTCGTCACTATATTGAGACAACATCGAAGTTTTGGCTGAAAACCGGTTATGGGTTATATAGGCAGCAACATTATCAAATACACATAAAGACCTCTCATTGACAAGTTTGTCGCAAAAGGGGTTCCTGGGCGGGCGTTTCATAATGTCCGCCTCCGCTTCTTCGTACGCGAGAGCTATCGCTGGTACCTAGCATTAATATTTCATTAAAAAATAACTCTTAAGTATGTATTCTCCCAAACTGAAATCTCTAAGAAAGACAGAAATGTGTAGGTAAAAGATTTCTTCTATGAATACATAACAGTTATGGTTAATTAAGTATAGTAAATTCGCGTTAAAAAATAATGAAGTTACTATGTTATAAGACAATTTTATTACTCTTATATATTCATATGACTATGGTACATATACAAAACAATATTTTTAATTACAACTTTTTTTTTGTTTTTTTTACTAACGAGTTTTTACTTTATCTGAACAACCTTAGATGATTTTATTTCATGGATTAAATAATTTAATAAATGTCCAAATTAGGCAATCTGATTCTGACAATATATCCATTCTGTCACAGAAAGCATTATTTTCGTGCAATTTATACGTGTGTTACTTTCTTCATCTAAGAAATAATCAACACTTCTCTACGACAGTTTTAATATATTCAAACTTAACCTGCATCTATAAAATTTTGAAAGAAAAATATGATGCGTATATGGTCACACAAAAATTGTTTGGATGTGTACCAAGTCCAAATTTTTAGTGTATATGTGTAAGTGGTTTGTAAATCTAAATAATGAATGTATATGTAACTTACCATGTCGGTTCCAAGATCAATGCAAAGGATTGTTACAGTGCCAAGGGGTAGAGGAATGTCACATAGGATGAAGGCAAGAAAGGGCGAAATTTCTGGAATGTTCGATGTCAATGTATACGCGATGGATTTCTTCAAATTATCGAAGATGAGTCGGCCCTCTTCCACACCGGTGACGATAGACGCGAAGTTGTCATCGAGCAAGATCATGTCAGCGGCCTGCGAAGCAACCACTCATTGATATTATTACTGCATGTCTGGATTACCTTTGAAAACTGCAACTTGGTTTCATTTATATTTATTCCTTATTGCACACTTTGAACAGAAGAACAAAAGAATTGAACAAACAAATACATATAAGGCTGAGCGCACACTGTAGTCACGATAGTTTTAAGACTAAGGGGTTGCGCACACTTTGAACAAAATATTTGCGTTGTGTAGTTGTATTTAATTACCTCAATTATATGAATCGATGATGATAATGTATGAAAAAAAATTACTAGCTGGTATCTGCGGCTTCATCGCTTACTAAAGAGTCAGTTGAGAACTTGGAACAAAAACTATTCTATCGTCTAACTTGGAAAGAATTACAGATTTTGAGATTATCAGTTTTGAGATATTTTGTTGAATCAGGTGTTACTTTGCGGAAATCCATTATAACAGATGCAAAATATGCCTTTATTTTGCTAATTCCGCGTAATCAGTGTAACTGTTGTGGCGAGTAGTCCTCTGAATGAAACAGAATATGACAAGCCTAACAAACATTCCCACTGGCCGCCGCCGCGATCAGAACACGAATAAAGGAAGAGCTTATTTTACATCTGTTATCCATTTTAATTCAAATCTGTTCAACATTTTTAGAAATACTAAGTAGAAATTAACGAACTTGTACTCAGAGACTTCTTCTTACTACACAATCTTACTTTTAGAAAAAAAGCTAAGCTGCATGTTTAAATTGTTGTGAATCCAATTTCGGTAGTAAAGATGTTGTCAACGATTAAGTTTTTTAGTAAAAAGACTGTGTAAAAGTGTGCGTGTAAAATGTCTATTAAGACTAGATTATAATGTCGAAGAACAGGTTCAGTAGAGCTTATTATGTGAGAGGAAAATAATCTGTTTAGTAGTTTCAAAGTATACTCTGAAAATACAACGTGTCACGATATTTTATAATCAATAAGCAAAACTTTTTGTTAGATTAAACCAAATTCATTTTATATACTCACGACAATGTGCGAATTGTTTTTTTAATTTGATACGAAATACTTTTTACGTTCTAACTACAATATCCTTAGAATCACCGATATATGTGCGACTAATCAGCGTCGCAAATGTGTTGGCATTGACATGTAGCACGTGGATATTTTATCTGATCGTAAAATAAAAAAGAAATAGTATTTTCACAATTAACACTTTAGTCATTTTAGTGTTTTAAGTGTGCGCTTAAATGAGCTAGAGTGCGCTAGGTCTAAATATTTACTGTTTCGTGTTACACCGCTGATATGTAATGATGAAATAAAACAAAAACTATTTCACAAGCTTGTAAATTAATCTAATTACAAAAACATATAGAACAATTTGACGTTTTTCTGTTATTTTAAAGCACTAAAATTTCGTTATTACCAGACTTAGACAATAAACACAGTTTGTAGCCAGAGTCTTAAACCAAGTCAGGCTAATTTTATTGTTACTAGACAATCAACCGTCCTTTAAGAACGATGACTAAAATCAGCCTTTGTTCTTGTACAAAAAATTAGTTCAGACGTCGAAACCTTGCTGAATAATAAACATACGTTTTGGCAAACCTTCGCATTTTGCACAGATAAAAAAAAATGTAAATCTTTTAAAAGAAATTAGGCCCGGGACACTTCTGTTACACTGGTGTTAAAAATGAGCGCAGACGATTAGGATTACGGATTACTTGCTTAAGTTTTTTTGTATTAATACTACATTTCTTTAAGGAATCGAAAGAATTATCTTTTGCACATAATGCATGTTCATTTGCTCTGTTCTTTGTACAATTAAGAAATAAAAGTTGATTCCTAGCATCAGAAAATACACTCTTCTTTTTTATGAAACAAATAAATAGCGACACTTACTTGCTTGGACACATCAGACCCGGCGATACCCATAGCCACACCAATATCAGCCTTTTTAAGAGCAGGCGAGTCGTTCACGCCATCTCCCGTCACAGCCACAATAGCACCCAAACGTTGGCAGCCTTCCACAATGATGAGCTTTTGTTGCGGTGAAGTACGGGCGAACACAATCTCAGTGTGATATCTACAATGAACACAATTTAGGTGTTAGTTTGCACAGAAAAAATTGGAGCGAACTTTGTGCACTTGTTTTGTAGTATAAAATATATTTCGCGATTAATATACAGGGTAATTATTATACATGGTTTCATTAAAAGAGCAGCCAAATTTTGAGAGAGGTTGGGAATTATAATATTATATAGTATAACATTTATAATGTGACGCAAAATACAAATTGTATGGTTACAACGTAAACAAAGCATTCAACTGGTTCCCTCCGACCGCAACCGCATGCGCAGGTTGTCATGACTCGTACTAGGTACGGCGTAGCGTGACAACAAGGGAAGTGTTAGCGCGGACTATTATAAACGAATGTTAATAAAAGTAAATATTACGATTTGGCAACAATATTAAAAAAGTATTATTATGTTAGCCTAAGCTCCCTTGTATTACAATTTTACCAATCTGTACCCTGTATAATGGTTATTGAAGCAATGCTTCAAAGTTCAAACTTCAATCATAACTCTACCATCACTAACAAATTCATTCTACATTTTTTTAAACTTAAGGCCCCATACTCAGTCAGCCAGAAGAGCCAATCACCGCGCTATAAAAGTATATCTTTTAAAGTTCCCGTCACGAGAAGCTATAAATTATGTAAACAAACGTTCGGGAGTTAACAACATTTGGGTCAAAGATAAAAGTTTTTTTTT
>NJDD01003146.1:112753-135991 GCA_002245505.1 Calephelis nemesis
ATTTCGTTAAAAAAAAGAAATTTTTGTAAAAGATAAAAATAAAAAACCAAAAACTTGGTTTTTTGAATTTTTCACATAAATTTTGAGGTTATGTGAAAAAAGTGTTTAGACAAAAGTTTTAGGTCTTTTTATTATCTACAACTTTGCCATGTGACTTTTTTCGATAGGACTTTTAGTTTTGCCGGAAATCAAGATAAACCATTTTTTACCCTTAAACCCCCCCCCCCTCCCACTTCGAGAACTCGGATCGACCGTAATTTATTTTTCCTTTCATTTTGAACATATTCTCCTCCTTTTCTAATGGGTTTCATCCTACTACTATTTTATTTCACTTTTTATTATTTTTAAAGGCTTCTACCCTAGTCTATTAATAGTGTTTTGGAAACACAAGTCTAGTAAAGGATATTCATGTTAATCTTGTGTATTTTTGTCACCAAGATAAATTATTGCTTTGTATAAAAAAAATCATTATACTGCTGACGTATTTTAGCATACATGGACCCTTAAAACTTATTGCTAATTATTTATCAAACTCTCTAAGGACCAAAATACATAAGCGCGTTGCGGCGCCGCACCGATAAAATCCCTGTTGTGTGTTTTAGCCCTTACTATATCTGAAAATTCTACTCCTACGCCTTTGCATAATGTGTTGCAGCACGTTGTCACTTCTGTGTATGTGTAGACTAATAACATGTTCGCAGAACGACCATAAAATAAATATTTTTTTTAAATAATAAGGTTATATAACAATAGCTTTGTTTTTTGTTTTCATAATTCCAATTATTTTCTCATATTAATGTAGAATTTAGCAAAAAAGTTTTTGAGTTTATTTTTTTAGATTTTTTCTAAAATAAAAGTAGCCTTTATTACTCCTAATTACATCAATGAAAGCCTTGTCAACATCGGTTCAGACGATTAAGAAATAAGTAAGAATAGACACACGGACAGACGGACAGACTGACAAACAGACATTATAAATTTTGATACATTAGCTGTACTTTGATATGCATGTTGCATGCAAGCGGTCACTTTAATATTACCATTAGACACTAGAGGTGGTTAAAGTACTGATTATGACCTTAGAGTTTAATTTTATTGACAATACGCAAAAACATTAACTATACAGCTAGTTTTAGATGATAAAAACTTGTTATTCAAATTTCTTCGCTTAATCGCGTTCTGACAAACCCTGAAGTTAATAAGTAACAATATTTTTTAAAGTTAGATTATATTTTCTCTAATTCCAATTCCTATGAATCTATTAAGTAAAATTAATTAAGTTTACAATACAACCTAACTATTACTAATCAATATTAGTTTAATACAAAATGAGTAAAAAAATAAAAAGCTTTTATTACCTTAAGTGTTTATACATTTTTACGAAGATAACTCTTATAATTAATAAGTCACTCATACACTTCCATAATATGGTTTTTCATTGTTAACTCATTATAGTTTTAATTATAATTTCTGACAGAGCTGGCCACAAAAATATCCATAACTAATACTGACGTGAGTACAATATAGTAAAATAGTCAGCTTAGACGTGAAATAGCAACAGACAAACTGTCTGTTGCTATTTCACGTCTAAGCTGCTAAATCAATTTTGATGAAATTATATATGCATTTAGTTAAAGATCCGACTTCAAAGGTAGATCTAATTTTCTTTTAAAAGTCTACACCTAAATGACTATTATAAGAGATGAGTGTTTGTATGAAAATCTTAACTATTTTACACTGACGAAGTCGCGGACAAACAGCTATCCTAAAATAATATTTCAAAACTAAAGAACTTACTTCAAAATCTCGTCAAGTTGATCGGAGTTGAGTTCCCTGAGTTCAGTACCATGGACAACAGCAGCTTTGGCCTCACGAGGGTTCACTTCCGATACGGGGATATTCAAACGGGCAGCGATATCTTCAACCGTTTCGTTTCCTTCTGAGATGATTCCTACAGATTTAGCAATAGCTTTGGCAGTGATAGGGTGGTCACCAGTGACCATAATAACCTGGAAGATATTAACGGTAAGTTAAAAATAAATATTTAAAATTTTAGAAGCCTTGCTTGTCTCAAAATTCAGATAAAAAAATATACAATCCTATTTTATTATTCAGATATGACGATAAAATTTTACACATTATTTGACAAAATACCTATGCCTTCAAAAATATCCAAATTTTATGAGTTAATTGGGACTTGTTTTTTCTACATTCGATTCTTTCCATAGTCGGCGCTTAGTAAAACTTCCTAATTTTCATATATTTAAATGAAGAAACACTTGTACTGTTTTACGTTTCCATATAATTCAAAAAAATAAATGTAATATTAAAAAAGCACATGTTTCTTTTTTCATTCAAAACTATGAAGTTATTTTCTGTCTATACAATATTGAAACACACGAATTAGGAGAATTTTACCTACCTTAATTCCAGCAGATCGGCACTTGGCAACAGCATCAGGCACAGCAGCGCGAGGAGGATCAATCATACTCATCAAGCCAACGAAACGGAGATTATCAAGAGGGAAGTTAGGGTCATCCGTGTTGAACTTATAACCAATGGGATATTTATCTGAGGGTAGTTGTAAATCACAGAAACCAAGTACACGTTCACCGAGTCCACCAAGTTCCAAGTACGCATTGTTGAAAGCTTCCTTCATTTCCTCGTCCAAAACCTGAAAAGTGATCAATTATGTTAATCACCAAAATGTTTGAAAATGTAGTTTAGATATCATCAGTAACAAAGTTTTATTAGTTTAAAACACAAAGAATATGAAAAGTTCTCCGTTGAGTTTTGGCTCTGACAGTTCATGTATTGAGCCTATTATTACCTTTTCCTTTCCACCAATAAAGATGGTGCTGCTTCGTTCCAAAATCCTTTCTGGAGCGCCCTTCATCACTAACAAGTGACGTGGATCACTAGCATCATCACTTTCATGGACAGACACTTGATATTTGTTCGTCGAGTTGAACGGAATTTCGCAGACTTTCTTATTACGCTTCCTGATAGACATGACATCACCAAGAGCCAATTCCATACATTTCAGGAGGGCAGCCTCTGAAGCATCACCAGCAACTTCCTTCTTCAAAATTGGCACACCATCTTGACCACCTTTGAACTCAGCGCGATTGCAAAGAGTCGCAATCTTTGCGAGAGCTTTGAAACCGGGACTAGTGCGATCTGAAAATATGTTTAAAATTAAAATAGGTATAAATGGCGAATGGCGTTGATCGCTTCAAATAGCTCTTAATTATGTAAACACCGACAAAAGTTTTGGTCGATCGCGTAAGCTAAAATTGGTCTGCTTTTATGCACGCTTAACGACACATTCGACTCACAGACTAAAGCAGTTAAATTAATAATTGACCTAGGTATTTCAATGTCACCTCAATTCCTGACGAACGTTATCAAACTACAGTAATATGCAAAACGTATAGCTTATGGAAGATGGAAGTAAAATCTGAAATATCATTAGAAAAAGGTATCTCTTTAGGTATAATATAAATACGATACTACGTAGAGAATAAAAAACATAATTTTGATATATATAAATAATTTGACTTATGGATGTGATGACTCTATAACACCCGTGGAATGGTTAGTATTTTAGATTGCTGGATTTTTAAGTGCACTGTGCAATCTCAGCTAGAGAAAATTCAGTGTCTACAAAGTCCCCCCTCAGATTGATTTTACCCCCGTTTTGAAAGACGTGCCAAAAACATGGATTATTTCAACATTTTCAATTATATCTGAAGACAAACAACATCATACCGTATTGAACACCAGATTGATCCTCAGTGGTATCCGCCTCAATGATCTGGTTATCGAACCACATGTGGGCTACGGTCATCCTGTTCTGAGTGAGAGTTCCAGTCTTGTCAGAGCAAATGGTTGAAGTTGAACCAAGTGTTTCTACAGCTTCCAAGTTCTTCACAAGGCAGTTCTTTGAGGCCATTCGTTTGGCAGTGAGCGTTAGGCATACAGTTACCGTCGCGAGTAGGCCTTCGGGGACGTTAGCGACAATGATACCTGATAACCAATAGAGAAATTTAAATCATAGACTCATAGGTAAGGTAGAATAGTTTAACGAAGCTGGTATATGATAAAAAGACGGTACACTATAAAAAATGATGATATAGGACTTACCAATAAGGAAAATGACGGCATCAAGCCAATGGTAGCCGAGGATGAAGGCGATGACGAAGAACGTTACTCCAAGGAATACAGCAACACCGGTAATCAAATGGATAAAGTGATGAATTTCCTTAGCGATTGGTGTCTCTCCAGTGTCCAGCCCTGAAGCTAAACCAGCAATTCGTCCCATAACCTAAGGGTTACAGCACAAACACATTACATTTCACGTCTACATTAATATAAATGAAATTATTGAATTAAATCTAACCGTATTGTCTCCACAGCAAATTACAACACCCTTGGCAGTACCCTCGACGGCGTTAGTAGAAAAGAAAGCCAAGTTCTTTGTTTCTAAGGGATTCTCATTTGTGAATTCGGGTCCGCGCGATTGAGGTTCAGATTCTCCAGTCAAACTTGAATTATCTACTTTGAATCCACGGGCTTCAATAATACGAATATCAGCAGGTATTCTGTCACCAAATTTCACCTGAAATTTATTTAATTTTACTTAATTATAAACAATCAACGTTTTACACTTCTTGAACAATATGAAGTTTAATAAAACAGCACCTCTAAATTAATACTAAACATACTCTGAGGGTTACACGAAATTGCCTAAACTGGTATACGTGGCAACCTAAATTCAATTACCTTACTTTTTTTGAGCATCGCGACAAATTTGAAATATGTTCAGTGATTTTTACATCTATTACAACGGAATTTCGTTTACATTATACTAGCGGCCCACCCCTGCTTCGCACTGGTATAAAATATACATATAAATGTTCCTCTTCAATAACTTCATCTATTAAAAAACCGTATCAAAATCCGTTGCGCGGTTTTAAAGATTTAAGCATACAAAGGGACATAGGGACAGAGGAAGCGGCTTTGTTTTATACTGTGTAGTGATGATGTGATGACTCTTGCATGGAATACTATTTTCTCTTGCATAAGGCGAATACCTTTTGAAATAAGTTCGTATGCTAATGGAAAAACACTAATATAAATACAAAGCGTATCATGTGCTATAAAAATAAGCTTACTTCAACAATATCACCAAGCACAAGGTCTTCAGCGCGTAACGTTAACTTCTCTCCTTCACGAATAACGGTGGCGAATTGGGGTACCATGTTTTTGAATGATTCCATAATCTTGGAGGACTTACTTTCTTGGTAGTACGAGAAAATGCCAGTAACGATTACCACAGCTGCTAACACAATACCGAGATACAAGTTGTCATCCGCAGGTTCTTCGACGGTACTCGCCTGTAATTAACATTACATTTTATTTACATAATACAAGCGCCGCTTTATTATTGGTATGAACATTCGGATTTCAGATGTCAGAAGATCCAACCTATATCGACTTCCGTCGATCGGATAATAGAATGAAACATATGTTATAATAAATTTAGTACAATATTAGAAAATATATTAAAAATGGAATGTCACACAAAATATTTTTAATTATTTTTTAAAACATGATTTCTCATTTATCGTGATTTATCATTTTTTATACTGGGGCAGTATATGCTCGACCTTCGTGGAGTGCTGTCGAATTCTCCTGATGATGTTTCGGTTACGATGTTCCGGTAAATAGCAGGCAATCCAACTTCTCAACATTTTATACGTCTTAAACTTTAAGTCAGGATAACATTTTCTGAATATAATATCTTGCGAAATTTAGTGCAAAAAATATTTTTTATTAAAAAAATCTGTCCGGGATTTTTGAGGCAACAAATTTCTAATATATATTCTTATATTATACTAAATTATAAAATATGTTTCACTCTACAATAAACTCAGTGCAGATCTAAGAATACTCACCTGAATTCCGTAGGCAATAAAGCATAAAATAGCACCAATCCACAGTAATAACGCGAACCCGCCGAATAGATTTTTACAAAACTTAACCCATTCTGGTGTCTGTTTTGGAGGTGTGAGTGCGTTTGGACCATCTCGTTCAAGGTTTTCTTTCGCTTTTGCGTGACTAAGGCCCTGAAATTTAATTTAAACAATTTTTATCTTGCAGTAAATTCATTACAATAGAATCTATACTTGCTATCGTCGGCACTTGGTGGAATTCCATTGTATACACACGTTTTTTTGTAGTTAGCACTTGTACTTGTCCACAATGTACTTTATTTAACAATTTCTTTTTCTTTCTAGCCAACCGGTTTCACTTTTTATAGCATCATCAGGGCTTTGAAACTAATAATAAAAAGACAAAGATAAAAAAAGATAAACTCTTTTGTATCTTTAGTTTCAAAGCCCTGTAGGTGCTGTAAAAAGTGAAACCGGTTGGCTAGAAAGTAACAGAAAGTGTTAAATAAAGTATATTGTGGATAAATAGAAGTATTAACTACAAAAAAATGTGTTTCATTACAAATCACTTGCGTAGCAACCATACTTACATTTTCTGGATGTGTTTGAAATCTTTGGTATATTTCCTCTGGCGTTACTTTGTGATAATCAATATCCAATTCTTGTTTGAGATCATCTAAGTCTCCTGCTTTCCGTTTCTTTGCAGGGGGTTTCCGACGTGTCTAGATAAAAAAAAAAACCATAAGTCTTAATCACACAGGTGCACGACGGAATTTTATAAAAGCATTTTCCAAATTTTAAAATTCATCAAAATATTATCAATATTTTTTTTAAACCAATTTATATTATTTCAGTTATCTAGTTTAAATATAACTTAGATCTTATTAACACAGAAACATATCAACAATTGAAATGCAATAGTGAAATGATAACTAAGATGATTAAAAAAATTGTACAAGCATGCACAAAAGTGACGACTCACAGCTGCCAATTTAAAGTTTGCAGCTGTCAGTCGCCACTTTAAAACGTGAGATGGTAATGTAAATTATAAACCTTATACTGTCCATCAGCAGTTCTATTATCGTCCTTAATGGGGCCGATGGTGGCGACACGGTACGAGTCGGAACGGCCATGCTGTAAACATAACTAGGGGCTAGACACATTCTACACAGGCGGCCCTAGGGGCCATGCATACTAAATGTAAGTGAAAATGAATTTTCACTAATATCACACAGTTCGGAATCAAGTATTCAGTATCCCTAGCATAAAGATCTTTACATATACACTTTCGAATAGTTAATTATATTTTAATCAAACACTGCTTTCGAACGAAGTGTATATAAATATTTCATTTGAGTAATAGTAGTAGAGTAGATAGATAATTTCTACTGCAAACTTTTATGCGCGAATTGTCAAATGTTAGTCTTTATCCGAATTCAAAGAAAGTAGGTTCCTAATGCGACTATTTTTGTATGTTTATCACGCAATTACTTGCAAACGGATTTTGAAAGATAGGTCACGATTCCGAGGTGGTCTCACATTAACTTTATCATGATCCGACTAGCGCTTTTTGAGTTAAACTTAATAATGCATGTATTGTTGTTAATGTTATGCAAAATTAACTAATAACTCAAAACGACCAGTAAGATGTTGATAAAATGTATGTGAGACCATTTCGTAATCATTAACTATTTTACAAAAAGAATTATCACATCGCAAAGTAGTAACTGATGTCATAGTTAGAGTCGGTTTCTGCAGTTTTACTGCGTTTAAGACAATTACAGTTGGATGTCATACAACAATTTGACATTGTCAGCGTACATATCCATGTATTTTTTTCAAGAGCAAACTGTCTTAAAGTCAAACGGCCAATATTAATAATCAATCCTAATCCAAAACTCGCTGTCCAAGATTGATATTTTGATCCATTTTTATATTATAGCTTGCCAATAACAAATCTGTGGACAGGATAAGTATGGCAATTGTGTATAGGATAGGCCGGTGGATACACAGCTATCTAGATTGCTTAAAATCCATTAGATTGAGATACATTATTAACATTGGCCGAAAGACGTTCTCGATGATTGTAAACGCGCCTTGGAGGATTTTATGTTTCCATATTCCGATTATTATTATATTTAGATTAAATCTGTGCAAACGTCTAGAACGCACGTTAAAAGGAAAACGCGAAATCTGAATGCTAGGGATACAGAAGTAGTGATATCAATGACATAACTGAGTGGCTCTATTTATAGTAATAGAGCGACTCAGTACATTAACAACCAGGCAAATGATAGAAATCGATTAGCATACAGTCTCAATGTAATGTACAATAAAAATGAACGTACTAATGACGTACACGTTCTACATTCAATAAAACACATGAATGACAAAGGATAGTGCAGGGCCGAGCACACGGTAACAGATACTATGTGACCGCGAGATGTGACCTTGACGGGGCTCCATCTATAGTCCTGCTACGGATCACTGGCTCAATGGCGCTCAATTGATATGAACTAGTTAGGTGTGCGAACCTGAATCGACCGGTGAGTCGTTCCTATTCTTCTGCAAGCTAATCGACATACTACACTTTTTTGTCTAAAACTGTTACTATTTGATGATCTCCTGGTAAGAAGCTACCAGTATTAAATAATTGTACTGTTAAACTGTTTATTGCTTTGAATGCTTTGCAGTTTGTGGTCGATAAAATAGATATCTTTTAATTTGTTTGCGACTCGTAGGTGTAGCTATATAATTATAGTTTCTCAGTCACTAGAAATTACAGTACCTACAACATTGTGAAGAATTTTACTTATAGACACCACATACATTATGGTTGCATAATTATCCTGTGGCCGGAGTATTGGGCAGGTATAAGTCTAAATACTACTCTACCTATCAGAACAGATCAACTGTCGCTCTAACGACAGGATCAGATAAGACAATGGATCCCCATGTTAGCAAGTTGTTGCACAGCAGTCTACCCTACTTACTGGTCTTGATCAATTTAACATATTATGGCCTCTTGCGAGCCTCAAAGCAGTGATGCAGTTGACCTATTCTACAAACGAGCCTGGCCTAATAATAATAACTAGTGGTCATCCGTTAGTCGAAATTCGACCATTATAAATTTTAGTATCTTTTTGATAAGAACGACATCTTCATTTCTTAAGAACAATTACTTAGTTTCCAAACTTTTTAGAGCACCATCTGTGATCTTTTATCATTATCATCAATATATTTGTTTGTGTGTGTCAAATACATGGTAGTGTGGGTAATATTTTATTTATTGATTATTTACTTTATGAGAATTATTATTAAAAAATATGCGTTCTGCACTTCTACTACACATAAACTAAAGTGTGCCAAATTTTATGCTTTTGCGTCCGCATAATTTTCATAAAAAGGGGTCCAAAGTTTTTGCATCACGTATTAATATATAGATATTTGGTCACCGACGTCACATTTAGCCCATGATGTGTTTACAAAACCACTGATTCCAGTACCTGGTGTACTGAAACGTATAGTTGTGTGCAAACAGTCCATAATGTCACTGTATCTAAATGCGTTCGGGCTGCCGTAAACAAGCCAGCCGTCGCCGTCGATAATTGATGAACGTTTTCATAGCGGGTCCTCATTAAAACCGCGCCCAGAATTCCCATGAAGGTTAGTTATAGCAACAACTAGAACTCATATACTACCCGATACATATGGAATATTAAAACAAACTACCTTGGCTAATACATTTTTTAAAAACAAGAGAGGAAATATTGTTTTAACAAGGAAATTTCATTGTTGGTCACATTTCATCAAGAACGCATGGGAAATTTTGATGAATCAGTCAAATTCATATTTTTGTGACTATCACTCTCCATGTTTTAAAAGCATTCAGTCTTGGAATATGGACACTAAGTACAGTTTACGCTGAAACAAATTGAATTTTTTTGAATTTTAAATTTTGGAATGATTTTCTATTTTACGTCCTATGATAATAAAATTATTTTTTCTTTCTTATTTCAAGAAATAGATCATAGCAAAATTTAATCATACGTATCTCATCATGTTTATCAGTTATAATAGCTAATGTAACACAATTTACATCGAAAATAATTGTTAGATTCTAGACTGTACCTATACTATTAAAACATCTCAGGACAAGTTACACATATTGAATCTAACCCCAAAGTAAGCAAATTATATGCTTGTATTATAGGTGTTAGTCAACGATACTAATACATAGAATTACTTAATAGATACCAGAATAAATTTAATAAACACCCAGACCCGGAAATGCAGACATCTAATTGTTCATCACACAAATGCCTGCCCCCGTCGGGAATCGAACCTGAGCCTCGCGGTTGTTCGGTGTAGTTAGGCGTGTACGCTAGCCACTCGACCAACGAGGCGGTCATAGGCGGTATATATTGAGATTAGTTAAAGTTAGATGAAATGTATATTTTTTCCACCAATACTATTAAAACATTATTTAAAATAATTTTACTGTGCCTTTAATTTATCAACTGTTTAAATCAAATTTAAATTATATTAATAAATTTAGTAAGAAACAACAACATACAACCGACATTTCACCATTTCTCCTCTAAGTATTGAAAGTTTTAAGGATGGTCGACACCATCAATCGATGAATGTAAACTGAAAATAATTTATATTTTTAAGCCCCGACGGAAATAGGGTCAAATTATAAGTTTGACATGTCTGTCTATGTCTGTCTGCGGTATCCTAACTTTAGAACGGATGTACTGATTTCGATGTGGGTTTTTGTTCGAAAGCTGACGTGATTGAGATGGTTTTTATATGCATTAAAGGTTTTGTCACGGGTTATAAAAAATAGTTAGGATTATTAAGTAATAACATTTCTTAGAATGAACAAATCCCAAAACCAAAATTATAATGGTTTTTATTATTAAATGTAATTAAAAATCTATATATGGGTGAAAGCAAGCACGTTGGTAGGAAGGCGTATCACCGTTACATAAGTGGCGGGCAAGCGCGCTTGCGCACTGCGGCCTCACCCCCGCTCTTTACCCTCGACATAAATAGCTGTAAGACAAGGTTGCCACCCTCAGACCCCGGCAACCGCATTCTATAATCTTTGTAAAGGTTAAATCATAATACAAGATAAATGGATCCGGTTTCGTGGACAATAAACGTCTTTCTGCAAATGTAGATTCCCTCGGGTCGAGAGGCTCAAAGCTTACGACATATGTCAACACGTATATAAACTCTAAGACGGTCATTAAATGGGTCAGTGAATTTAATCTGTATTGGTACAGATAATGTAGAAAATTGTATTAAAAATACAAACTTTTCGGTTATTAAATGATTCAGATAAATTTGAAAGTTGCAAAAGTTTTAGTCATAATTAATGTACAAACTGATCACAAAAATTGCTATTGCTTACATTTATTAATAATTTAAATAAAAATAAACTCGAATGACTGTTTACACAGATAGGTAAACAGATTGTTAATCATCAAGCATATGTCCTAAAAATAAGAGGTTAATGAAAAAAGGTAAGCTGAAAAATGCACAAAGGTGACTTTTCCGATATCTAAAATCGTTTTCGATGATGAAGCAATAGTAAGTTATGATAAACTGGATCATGGCTTGATGTGAGACCCAAGCTGCAAGAATTTTGGATAAGTAAAAGTAAAAATTTAAAAAAAAATAGTTCTTCCATCAAACAGTAATAGTTGTGTTACATACTATAAAGTACAATCACGAAAGTTGTAACAACGAGACATGAGGTAAATTTATTCAGATGACCAAAAAAGTAAAGAGTCGGTCAACAATATTAAATTAGCGAATAAAATATAAATAAGCCAGCTACAAGAAATTTCTTACAAAAACTTTCAATTTGTGAAACTGAAGCACAATAAAATGCTGCAAGACGAAGATGATGGACTTAATAGGTCAGTGAATATAGTACAATTTTTATTTTTGCTCTAAAGAGCTTTAGTTTTGAATTTAAAAGATGAAAGAAAATAAAATCTGATCATAAAATTTTGTTTTAAAAGTTTTCAAGTTTCATAATAGACTTAAGAACTCAACTCTGTAAGATGGTTGTTAAAAGTTAACAGGTCAAAAAATTAAAAAGTATGGTGCAGTTTTAAAGTTTTGATTTCAAAAAAGGGTTTAGATTTTTAGTATGAAATGACAAATGTGCTCGTATGAATGTATAAAAATAATATGTTATTGTAACAGTTTAAGCACTACAAAACTTATCGGTTCGAGTTCGCCTTCATTATTATATCAAGTAAGTAAACAAAAAAAGTGGATTTTGCTTGTTTTTGAGATCCCTAGTAGCAAATAGCAATAGGACGGCCTAAAAAGTAAGGTTTTTCAAATAAAATAAAAATATTCAAAACCGGTTAACAAATGACGGAGAAATAACTTGTTGGAATTTCATTATAAATACACTTTACAAATAACAATTGCATTTTATCGCAATACGTAGTTCCAAATGTAAAAGCTTAATCTGTTAAACAAAGTGTACTATAGAACAGGATAAGTGTTATTTGAAGTGAGTAAAAAGCTCACATAATGAGACAACATTAAGACATGTTGGAAAAATCTGGTAAAATTTTTTGAGTGATGAAACTCAATGCTAAAGATCTTATAGCTGCCATACAACGGGAGAAAATTGTAACGCGACAAAGAATTCATACCCAAATAATACACTTAAACCTAAAAAAATTCTATGACAGACCAAAAATACTTCTCTAATATAAAACACACAAACATTCAAAATTGAAGCTGAAAACATAACACATGTTTTTAATAGAGGAAACCAAAAGTTCACAAGTTTGAAGTATTCAGTAAAGAAATAAGGAAGCTTCCATTACAGGAAGACACCCAATGCACGGTAGGTTTTTCTGTCAGTGTTTCCACTGTCATTGAATTTGAATTTTGCGATAGATAGGAATGTTTATATATATATAAGAGGAGGCAAAAGAGCAAGTGAGTCACCTGATGGAAAGTGATCACCGTCGCCCACGGACATCCGTAACACCAGGATTATAACAGATGCATTGCTGACCCGTAAGAAAACAGACGCTCTTCTCTTCAAGGTTCCTAAGTCGTATTCGGTTGGAAACACTACTCTCGTAAATTATTTAATTATGTTGGTTAGCCAATGAAATAATTTATAAACTATCGAATTCATGCAAACATGTCACCTCTTGAACGCTAGGTTATCCGCCAGTAAATTAAGTGACCTGACGTACAAAAGACACATTTGAAACTGCCAGACGTGAATACGCTACGCATAGACTCTCGGAAATCCATTGAGATTTCAGCTCTGTATAATTACATCATAATGCAAGCGAGAATCATGAAAATGAGGCAAGCCCCAAACAGTTCGATGATTCAATGTCATGGTCGCGAAACATCTTTTATCGAAAAAATGCCATCACTATCGTAGTAGTGTTGTGGCATGTGAATGAGACAATTATTTTTAACTGAAGCGGCGTCGGGACTTACGCCTCTTGCACGACTTGCATTTTATCAGGACTGGTGCCAAAACACTAAAAGCAACCATTACACCACGTGT
This sequence comes from Calephelis nemesis, assembly GCA_002245505.1. Lineage (NCBI taxonomy): Eukaryota > Metazoa > Arthropoda > Insecta > Lepidoptera > Riodinidae > Calephelis > Calephelis nemesis. The sequence goes on from NJDD01003146.1 coordinate 126,284, forward strand.
GTTTGTTGATGTATCGTCAAATTTAGGTACCTGTATAGCGTACTCGTTTTAAAATGTATGGCCGGTAATAACTTTACGGTAATAAAATTTCAATGACGTCTCGTTTTACTTTTATTTATTCCATCTGTAGCAAGCAACCCTAAACCGAGGTACATCTAACAATAAAACCACGTAAAACATTGAGTAAGATGTTGACATTTAATGTTATTTTAATGGACTAATATAAAGGGTATTGGACCATTCCTTTCCTTCTCTGCAGACAACAGCCGCTTAGTGGTACAACGATACCATACTTTAAGACAAAGACATTATAACGCTGATGATGTTGGAATCGATGATGGCAATGTGCTTAACTAAAACCGCCTGTTCACAGTTGCTATAAAAATGGCCAAGTTTTATTATTTAAGTAATACCGCTATAAGAAGACGGGTCCTGCCCTTGGGATTGTAAGCAACAAAAAGAGGGGCTAAAATGGTAAAAGGCTACTACTGCACCAACTCAACTTCCACTTACGCTTTAAAAAACATTTTCTTTACCTTGTTGACCTTGATCCTTCTTGAATAGTATTTTTACATTGTAATCTTTAATTACCAATGTCCAAATTGTATACCCAGAGAATATTAACAATATACTGATATAACCTTAGCCACAGTGTTACTAAACGACTTGCCTATTCTATTACAATCAACAAAGTTCTAAATTTAAAATTGGCCAATTAAATATCCCTAGTTATGTACTTTAAAGAATATTTCTTTGAATTAGTTGGTTTGATTGGTAATAAGCAAGAGATTAACTTCATAGACTCAATCAAAGTTTTCAAGGATAAAACAGTGACAAATAATTAAAAGCCACTTTGAGCTATGAACTTCAATTGCTTTCTAGGGCCAGGGGCAAATTACCAGAACGTTAGTAGATCATCTGGCTAGCAACAGCTAATTGTAAATGGTTTGTCCATTGAGAATAGCAACAATTACTTCGTTTATGCACACTAGTAATAATTGTTGACGTCACCTATACGGTATAGAATACTAAATTTTTTAAATGAATATACTATACGACTTAGATTTAACAATTGGTCCGTATTATTCATATAATAATATAGAAAAGCAAAATTTAAGCTTAAATTTAGGCTGGTGCTTACGAATACATAAAACATAAAATTGAAGCGAGTTCCAAAGATTTACTGATAGCGAGACGAAAGATTGGCTATAATAGTAAGCATTTCAAGAAGGTACTTAAAGAAAAAGGTTATGACTTGACCTAAGAAATTTAACCTTACTATCGAAAAATGTAACACTTGAGCTTAGCGAAAATATGAATTTAATGCACATATTTTGATGACGCTCAGGTCTATTCATACGGTCAACGGTGAGATTTAGGTGCTGGGATAATCTAAGATCGAAAGAAGTGCGTATTCGTGAAGCATAATCTTTTTGGGAGTTAGAAGCAAAAATCGAAGACACTGCAGAAAACTCCAGGCACAGGACACTTTCCTACTGACCTCTTGAAGTTACTCAGACCGAATAAAATTATTACCTATACTGCGTATATGAACACTTTAAGCTTTTGACGTGGTTGGTACCAGGATTAATGATAGCATTTAATTTTACAGAGTTTAAGTTAGCCCTATCAACCCCTAGCCTATTCCAGGGCTGCATAATAATGACCTGAGTCCTGATTGGCTGATTTTAAGACCAATAGATTTGCTCCAATCTGCTGACCAGATCCTTCTTTATGATAATAATAGCTCTCAAGCTCTGTGAGATTAAGATTGGGTACAGGTTTGGAAATGACATGAAGATACAGTAACGTGATCATTAATTGTTATCTTAATAATAGTAGAAACAAGAGCAAAATTAGTTTAGAAGTGATTCTATGATACGCTGCAAAAAAATCGATAGATGGACAACTCAATTATTGAAATGTTAAGAGTTGCAATACCTGATTCAATTAGTTTACAGTTTACAAAGACTAAGAACTACTAGTTTAATAACTAGTATATGTATATACAGAATACCGATTTTATTACGAAGTCGGTGTGAAATGAAAACGAACATCGACATAAATGTAGCACCACAACATTTATTAGTTTATATGGGCTTCATAGAAGAATTTTAGTCATGCATTGGGTGTTTAAATGATATCCTGTAATAAATAATAACTTCAGCTTTTACCTGGTAAGACCGAGCACGAAATTGTTGATATTTAAACGTGCAGTTACGAATGCGACTTACCGTTCTAAATATAAACGGCCTGGTCTACGTTTATTTCATGGCTTTATGGAAATATTGGGTGTGATTTATACGTCCTGGAATTCCAGCAGCTTTGGTTTTCTCAAATCAAAATATGAAATGTACTTGAAATATAAGCGTAGCAAAGATGTTATATACTCGAACTCATAAAATAATTTGTGCACTACCCCATGTGTGTTTTGTCACCATAACCATACATAAAAAAAACCAGGGAAATCTGGGTGAAAATTCTTTTTTGGCATTAAGTTCGCCTTTGTATATATATTTTAGTGCAATAAAGGATTAAAATAAATAAATAAAGAAAATATTGACTATCTTGAGATGACATTAGATTTTTAACAGATAGATATTGACCGATTACTTTTATTATCTTAATACACTAACGCTTCGTTTTTTCTTGAAGCCAAGCCAATTTCATTGACTTGTATTTAGAAGCTACAGCGCTGTGGACTCCAGGAACGACATATTAAGAGCTTGGCTCTCAATGGGACGACATTTCTGACAATAAAACATCAAAGACAATCGAGACTAGCTTTCACGTTTAACTAATTTGACATAGAATGTTTCTTGAAAGATGTCTATTACTATACATATAATAGGAACAACAAAAAACACAGTATTATGTATAGTGGCCATAAGTACAGTCAACACATCTGGTGCTGTTTTTATAACATCATTGAATTATTTCACTACTATTAGGTAGTGATTATATTCGTCACTTAGCTCGCCCGGCGAACCTTATTCCGCATGACATTGACAACTAATAACAGTATGTATGGGAGAAGTTAAAGTTCCCTTATTTCCTTTTTACATCCCACATTTTCTCTCTTGTTTTTCCTTAAATAAAAAGTAGACATTGTCGCTGTCGCTTTCAATCTCTTGCAAAATTATACAACAATATGAATCGGAGTTATATGAAAAGAGGACAAACAAACACACAAACATTAACAGTAAATCACCATCTTACAATTAGAACATTGATACTTTGAATATATCACAATCAAAACTTAGGGACAAAGAAAATATGTAATTTGAATTGCAATAATTAATATGTTTTATTTATTTATTTATTCCTATTATGAAAATTTCAAATCAACTAAAAATAGTTCTCTAGACAATACAAATTTCTTAATCAGTATAAACATGATAGTGAAATCACTATTATAATATTACGATTTCAAAACTTACTGTTTTAAGTTTTTAAAATACCGATCCGTTTGAGCATCAAAGGGATATTTTAATACTGTAGTTATGATTTCAAAGTTTTAAGTTTTTAAAATACCGATCCGTTTGAGCATCATAGGGATATTTTAATACTGTAGTTATAACTAAATGGTACTAAATGATAAGTGTTATAAAATCCTCTATCAGAAATTCCAATCCCAGTTTATTTTTTTTTATCTTATATATATAAATTACGTGTCACTGATTGTCCGCGAAGGACTCCTAAACTACTTAACCGAATTCAATCAAATTTGCACACCATGTGCAGTTTGATTCAACTTGAAAGGTAGGTTAACTTTCGTCTAAATTTATGATAAAAAAAATACCACCCGAACGAAGCCGGGAGAGGCAGCTAGTATCACTATAACTTTCAATTGCACATGTTTAAAAACAACGCAAACACAATATCGTTAAATGTTACTGAACTCTGGCCAGATTATCGGTTGGATGCGGTCGTAAAAATAATTTTGAACGCTCTTACGATGATTATGTAAACTAATTAATAGTTTAATACTTTTATTATTATAAGAACAAAGTTTGAAATCAAAAGTGAACTTGAACTTATCAAGACTAATAAATTAATTATGAATATTAATTTATTTGGATGTATCTATCTTAATGCAAGGGGTGGTATTACAGTATGCTGTATGATAAGCCCTATCAAAAGCCGTAGGCAATTCGAATTGTTAATCGTGTTTTGATTTTTGACGTCGAACTCTAAAAAGCGGAAATATACATACATATCTCCACACCATGTTTATTGAAGGGTAAGCAGAGAGTTGAAAAGGCAATAATTTTAGATAATTTTTTCAATTTCATATGAGTGCGAACCAGCACACGGTTCTTCTAATCATAAGAGATAACTGTAGCCTATACTATTATAGATGCGTTTCTGTATGGTGACCAGGGTGTTAAGCCTATTGTGTACCCTACAAGTACAAAATTGTCCATAGCTGCCGAAAATGAGAAATCGAATTCGTTAAATTTTATTACGATCGATTCTGTTGATTCGCATGGTACAGGCAGACTAAAATCGTGGAAATCCAGCAAGCTGCCCATTTTACCCAAAAAGGACTACTGTTCTCCAAATATATACAACTAGTTGTTTGTCCGAGACTTCGTCAGTGTAGAATACTCCCGTCAGTGTAGAATATTCATATACACTTTCATCCCCTGTTATGGTAATTTGGGAGGCTTTTTGAAATTGATTTTCGCATTCATAATAACAGTACAGATGTAGACTTTACTGTTATACTCGTAGTTATCGCTAGACTTTAGAGTAATTAAATTTTATCACAGCTAACTAAAAGCTGAGCCACTTCCTAAAAAATACTTATACCACATAGTACAAGTATAAAGCTTCATTGAGCATTGTGGATAATATTATTGAATTTTGATCAAAGCAATTTGCAGAGAAATTGTGACTGCTGCAGAATTGATTTCAACCTTGAAAGTACAAGATGGGGAAGCAGAACCGGTTTAATATCAGTGGAGTATTGTAATGCGTTTTATTTCTAGTGGGTTTGAACTGTGGGGTTGGGTACTGAGGCACATCAAATACACCTAATACAAATTGGGAGTCCTTGTTTGTTCGTTCATTCGTTCAAGCACCATGGGAAAATTTAACCCATTCGAATCGGGTTGCCAGTTCTTAAAAGACTACTCGTTACAGAAGATTTGAGTTATGCCAATGAGCTACCTATTGCAATTCTGCGCTAACCTTTAATACCATATTTTACGGTCAAAAATTGCAGTTATAATGTTCTAATAGTGCCAAATCCATGACGTCTTCTTTATTATTCTTCGTTATTGCGTCATAGGATATCTGCATGTAAAACGTTAACGGTGCGTTGACAATTACAAGTTCGTATGTTGTTTATTGTAAGTAAGTTTATCAATTTTCCTATTTCAGTATCTTCTATCAACGAAAGTAATAGAAAGGGATGAATCACGTTTATTACTGCCAGATTAGTTGGTACATATTTCTACAAAAGTGTTATATATTCCTCTCAAAACCTTTATTAAAAATGTCATAAGTTAATATGTTCGTCCTAATCATAAACGTCTGAAGTGTTCCGGGCTCTTTTGCAGAATAGACCATCTGCCTTCCCGCCAGGCAGCTTGTAAAAGGTGAGAGTAGGCTTACCGTCACTAAAACTCTTGACAAACTACAAGGTGGTAGTTTCGCAGAGACTCGCCCGTATTGAAACTACAGCCTTACCCATTCCTGCTGCCATAACGTCAGTACTTGCCTTTGATGTGTTCCGGTTCGGAGTTTAAGGTAGCCGGTAAACTTACTTTTGCTCTAGGTCTATCATTCCGGCCTCAGGTTGGCAACGCACAATTACCACCTTTATTGTCTCTAGGCGGCGTGAATTTCTTACTATCAGGAAATCCGCCTGCTTAGAAGCTAGAACAACAAATTTAGTTAGCGCTCAGCGGAATTATCGCCATTGTTTATACGGTAACAGGAAAAGTTTGGCATTACCAATCGGCGATTTACCAGTAGTAGGGAATTACAAATCCGGGCGACCTACTGCACACTGTATTACCTAGTTGTGAATGACCGCATAATTGAAACAATCTACCTTTATCAGATAAAAACATCAAGAGACAATGGGGTCGTCACATCCCGGCAGCATAATTCGGAATATGTACGAGAATATTATTACCGGGTGAATCAATCTGGGTATCCGGGTGTCTATTCAGTACCTAATTGGGCATCTTTTTAATAATTTGAAGCCCCTTACTTTACTACCATTAAAGGTATAACAGTTAGATATCGAGTTCGAGGGCTATCATTAAAAACAGATAATCTTTTTTGAATGACTTCAAGAGATTATATCAAATCCATATATATCTTTTTTTTTATGACATTGGAAGGCAAACAAGCAGACGGATTTCCTGATGATAAGAAATTCCCGCAGCCTAGAGACACCAAAGGTGGTAATGGTGCGTGGCCAACCAGAGGCCGGGACGTTAGGCCTCGAGCAAAAGTAAGTTTACCGGCTACCTTACCCTCCGAACCGGAACACGTCATGACGTTATAGCGGCAGGAATAGGTGAGGCGGTGGTACCAATCCGGGTGAGTCGCTGCGAAACTCTACCACCTAGTCAGATGTCACGGTGTTAGTGACGGCAAGCTTATGCTCGCCTTTTACGAGCTGCCTGGCACAGGAAGGCAGATGGTCTATTCTACAAAGGAGCCCGGACCAACATCGAGGAATTAAAGTTGTAATCACTAAGAAGTAGATTATATCTTTGGAACATTAAGTTTGACTAGACCTCTGCCTAAAATTGAATGATCTAGATTAGCGCGCTTCAACGTTCGAACCATTACAAAACTTTTCATCAGGTGAGTTGAAGATCATTTCATTAATACACCGGGTATATCCTATAATCAACGGAACGTAATCCGCAACTTTAACCATTAGTAGTTAGTTCAAAAATAACGAAGCGTTATTTATATTTTCAAAAAAAGGTTCAGTTACATATCGAAAACGAGCGACCGTTGTTAGCAATCTTACTAATCGAACGGAATAATACCAACCGTAATCAAAATGTCTCGTTTCTTGAATATAGGAACCGGGCATAAGTCGGTAATAAAAAATGCAAATTATTAATAAATCAATATATGTTATATTATTTGCATAATTAAACCGAAGGTTAATTAAAAATGCAAACGTAAAATATTTCAAATCAAGCTATCTAAACTTTCTGTTTGTCTTTTCTTCTCTTCAATATACACCAAATACAAATTATCTATGATCAGAAAAAAGTCGATTTCAAAAAAATAGACTGAATTAAAAATAAACTAAGTCAAGCAGAAAGCTTGACGAAAACATACAGGAAATAATTTTAAAGACTTAGCTAAAATGTGCTCTTAGTACCACATCAGGGTACAAATATACTATTATATTATAATAGCTGTTAACTGCGGCTTCGCCCGCGTTTTCGCAGGAACTCATTGTGCAATCGGGATTTAAACTAGCCTACATGTTAATCCGGATCACAATCTATCTGTGTTCCAAATTTAAGACAAATCCGTTCAGCCATTTGAACGTGAAAGAGTAACAAACATACACACATCCTTCCAAACTTTCGCATTTATAATATTAGTACGTTTTTATATTATGTAATGTAATGATAGCTACGCCAAACACGATTAAATTTTTACAACTATCTAAAATCAGACAGAAGACTTTCATAAAAAAATAAGCCATAAAATAATGTAAACCAAACCTTTAACTTAAGCAGAAAAACCAAGACTAATATTTAAAAAGATAATTTAAAAAAGACTTAGCCGAAATGTGCCTTTAGTAAGATTTCAGGGTATGACCAGTTATGTAATCCTACTATTGATTGTCTTCCAGTACGTTAATCTCAAGGACTCGGTCTAGGAGCCTAATTGATGCGTGCGTGCTACCGTCATAAAGGATAAAGGAAATACTCCAATAGAACGACGGCACTCTATGCGATTTAAATGACATAATGACAAAGCAATTTTCTAATAAACCTTCGGTGCTCTTATACCTAGTTCTCGGACTGTTGCCTCCTCTCGGTACAACCTGTTTAGCTACTTCCTTCGGGACACCTTATGATAAGTTAAAGCATCTAAAGCTTTATGTCATTTTAATTATGTAACTGTAGAAGGACCTCGATATTTTTTGAAATCTAGACTTGACTTTACAATAATTGTAGAATTGTATTCAGTATTTTACATTGTGGGACTTAGTACCGTCGGCTAATCGTGGGTGCCCTGAATGTGCCTCTGCCTACCTCGGGGATATGGGAGTGAAGATATTTTTTTTTATTGTATTAAGGAACAAGTATCGAAACTTTAGCATAATATCTACTGGAAAGCGGGTTAACCGAAACATCCAGTAGATCTACTGCTTTGAGATTTCTTTAGATGAAATACAGATGACTAATCTCACGACCTCCATACAGGATAGTGAGAGTGAAATTTTATATAAGATATCATTTTCATGTATGATTATTTTTAGTATTGTTCACTTACTTTAATACTAATAATTTCCTTTCATCGACTTTTGAAACAAAAATAATTTTATCGTAACAACTGAATGAAATTAAGGGTTACCTGCATTGTTACATAACAGCGGCATAAAATATTTTTTCAAATAAATATACATTTTTATTTTTCTGTGTAACCATTTCGTTACAAAAATCTTCAATTTTGACTTTGAAGAAGCAACCAAGTTAGGTCACTTTTTTTAATTGGTTTTTTGGATCTTAACAGGCCATATCGATAGCTTAATAGTTTTCAACTATTAATAAAACAGTGCAAGAACATTAAAAAAACTTGTGGCATATGAGGAAACCACAAAGCGAAGTGCGAGACGCGCCGCATAGATCGATATGGGCAGTTACGCAACCCGGTCAGCGCTGTGCCGACACACTGAACTTTTCAGATTCGCCTGACAGGATTCATTCTGACGTTTGTTACAAAATGAAAGTCCTAAGCGTCGAACATTTCCATGGAAGAATAAAAAAAACATTAACAGATACAATTACCAAAAAAAAACAATAAAAGTTAAAAAGACAAATGTGATAGTAAAGAACAATGAATACATCAATTCTAGACTAGTGTCAAGCGAACTTATTAAAAAAAAACAAAGGTGGTTAATGTAAAATGATTTTCTCGTTTCAGTGGCACAGAACCATGCCTGAAGAGCCAAGCACTTTACACAAGCATGAACGACTACCGACAACTGTACATCCAGCAGGTGATGCTTTGCACTCACTATCAGACGCATGCACGATCACATCTTCATGTCACTTGCGCCGTGAGAACAGAACTCTACTACAAAGGCAAGCACTACTGCTAGCGGCACTTCACTCACCTCGCCCATTTTCGCTAGTCTTTATGATAAAGGCGGATAAAGGGTAAGCCTCCCTTCCTCTTCTGTGTTCCTCGACGGAATGAAGTGGATCGTCGCTAGTTCTGCAACAATGGGGATCGTTACGGCTTCCTCGTCCTAACGAAAAAACTAAAATATGTGCGCGTTTAGTTAGTCCCTTCGCACGACACTGGGGCTATGTCATTATGATACGAAACTAAAACCCGGTATGAGAGGTGCACGGGTGGAAGAAGCGCGTAGGGCGCGTCTCTCGGCGGCCTGCTTCGGGCGGCGACTGGTGATGGGGCCGGCGCGTATCGAGCCGGCGGCTCGCTGACGTCACACTGCGTCACGACGCCAGCGCCGCCGCC
>NJDD01003146.1:136014-148095 GCA_002245505.1 Calephelis nemesis
ACCTCCCCGCTCGTAACCTTCCACAACCGCCACGATGACAACCATATCTGATTGACATCGTTTCCGTCGACGCACCGTCTGCCACCCCTTATCTACTTTTCCCATTATCATTTATAATACAATTAAATTGCAATTACATCTGTACAAAGACAGAAAAGTGTTACGAAATCGTCAAAAACTAGTATCTGTACTCTATAGATAAAATGTTGATAGATTTAATATTGAACCTATTTAAGTAAATCCAAAAAATATTTTTTGTTAACTATTGTCTATTTTACCTTAATACGGAAAAATCAAGTCGATTGAATTCCAATTTTCAGTAATTAAGGTGCACCAATTTAATAAGAATTTCGAATCGCAGGCACTAATTACCCCACGGGCATATAGTCTAATTATAGGTAATCTTAGCTTTTACATATTAAAGTTCCAATTGATGACTACATAAACGTTTACGATCGTTTGCCCTTAGACGTTAAAAGGAGGGCGGAAGGTCGTATTAAACGCATGACTTGTCGACTGTCGCCCAAATTACTTCTTTGAATACCACAATGCGCAAAGGTTATAAATGGTTAAATTAAATGACTTTGTTCATATAGATTATGACCACCTCGTTGGTGGAGTGGGTTACGTAACTGGCTTTTGGGTGATAAACTTAGGATTCGCCTCTGTGGTCTAGCGGTCCAGGTGTTAGACTTGACTACACGAGGTCTCGGGTTCGAATCCCGGGTCGGGCAACAAAAAGAAAATTTGGTTTTTCCAATTTTCTATAAAAAAAGTTGCTCGGGATTGAATATGCGCCCGGTTGGCGAAAGGCTTGCCACCATGGCGTGAAGATACTGAACTTAGGATTCGTTTTAAATTTCGTCTTTTCATTCAAAGTTTGGTTATTTAGGTATTGATAAGTCAGAAGGCAAAGAAAATAGAAAAAAATAACAACCTTCCAAATTAAATTGTTTGCAGTATGGATCCACAACGCCCTAAGGTGGAACTTTTACTGGAAACGCCTATCCCAGCGACATATTCGTTAGTTTAGTACTCGACGAGTACTTGCGTAATGGTACCAATTGCAATGTCGCTACGGTGAATCATAATAATGTTTTAATAAAGAAATTTTTATTAGTTCTTAGATTGAGACCTTTTTAACCCCTTACGGACAGAGAAGTGATATAAGATTGATCTGTGTGTGCGTCTGTGGCATTATAACTTTTAAACCAGCTTTTTTTTTGTTACAGCGCTTTTTTTTGTTACAAATCTAACGCGATCGAGATGGTTCTTAGCTAAATTGTACTTAGGTAATGCCAGAGGTCTTTGACCATTTTTAATTTTAAGATTTTTTAGAAATACGTTAACGAAAAAACGGGACAATAAAATACGTTTGACATATGTCATACTATAATCACATTTTTTGTTTAGTATGTAGGTAAGTTTGTAGATTAAAATTATTTGTCTAATCTAGGTAAATTTAAGAAATAATGATTATTGAATTTCACTGCGCGACTACTAGTAAAATCTGATATTATTCTCACATCAATAAGACAACTCACAATGATCAGTATCTAATATTATAATTATAACACAATTATTTAACTTTCACAAGACAAACTAAAAAACGATTTTTAACATCACTAACGACAAGTTTCAATAAGCTATCTACCGTTTAAGATAGGCCTACTAGAGTTTTGTTGCTTAGTTATTTTCGTAAATGAAAAAACCTGATCTATGGAAGCCCTATTCTTTAACTAAGACAGATTACTGAAATTGTACTTTATTAAATAAGTAGTCAATGTCGTTGCCAATGTTTTTATCACTTTCTACATAGCATGTAAACTCTAGCCGTTTAATTAATAAACAAGGACTAAAGTACTCCAAGGTTAAAATTGGTATTACAGTCTTTTTTAACCGGTAATTCATAGTGCAATATCAACACAACTTAACTCTTACTTTAGTCTATGTTTTTAATAAGGTATGAATTCGTGAATGGACTAGTTACACCTCTGTCTGCCTCGACAGGAATATGGACCAGACGTAAGTCATCTAATATTCAGAAAGTTGGAATCGCTGCCAGATTCTGTGATGAATCTATTTGGGATATGTAACTCACTTGCAGTCGGAAATAGATTTAATAATATTCTATATTTAACAATGAAAAGTTCTATACTAAACTAGCTCATGTCCGCAGCTTCGTTTGGGTGGCAGTGAACTATGTATGGCCATTTAGTTTTATATATATCTAGGTTATACAAGTATTGCATTTTTTATGATAATGAAAGGCAAACAAGTAGACGGATATTCTGGTGGTAAGAAATTCACGCCGTCTAGAGATACCAAAGGTAGCAATGGTGCGTTGCCAACCTGAGGCCGGGATGTTAGGCCTCCAGCAAAAGTAAGTTTATCAGCTACCTTGCCCTCCGAACCGGATCACGTCAACGCACGGCGTTGGACGTAATGGCGGCAGGAATAGGTAAGGCATTTGAAATTCAACTTGTAATCAATCTTGAAATAAAAAAGACATTAAATTAATTTTGTCCTTTTCTTATAATATGGAAACAGGTAGGCTTTTTTATTACAGTGGAAAACAAACCATTAATTAAACCTATCGTGTTTCTCTAATATGTAAACAGATGGATTTTTCTTGACAATGCAAAATGAACACTGTTGGATTTCCCAATGGTAAAAGATACACGTCACCTTCCACAGCAAAGAACGAAATGGTGCATTGCTAAAATACTTGATACTAGATACTTGGAGATTAAGACTCTTGCGTGAATAGGTAAAAAGTTCAGTTCATACCCTACAGAGCAGAACACAACGGTAGAAAGTAAACTAAATCAGTGTTAATAACCAACGAACGGTCCTTGGAATCTCGAGAGCTGCTGGGCAGGAAAACAATCATCCTAATATCCTAATCCTTCCTAATCCTAATTCCTAATATTATAAATGCGAAAGTTTGTATGTTTGTTACTCCTTTACGAAAAAACTGCTGAACCAATTTTCATCAAATTTAGCACACATAGAGAGGATAACTTGGATTAACACACAGTGTTGTTTTTATCCCGAAAAAAGGTTCCACTGGGACCAATAACTGTGCGGGCAATGCCGCGGGCAATAGCTAGTAGATCACATTTTGCTTTAAAGCCTGAGTCGAACACGTTTGGTTTGTAAACTCAGAAATGTGCACCTATCTATATATATAAAAATCAGTGCCACTTTTCGTTGTAATTTTTTACTCAAGAACGGGCTTACCTATCCAAACCAAATGTTTAGGCTTTGTTTGGACTATTTAGTAGATGGTTTATGTGAAGTTTGCATAAAATCGGTAGAGCGGTTCTTCATTTATCACATTTTGAAACAAATGAATTCAATAAACGGCTATTGTTTTGTTAATGGGTATTTTTGTGTCAAATTAAAACTTTTTTTAGATGAGGTTTGTGCTGTTATATTGAAACTTTTTGCAGTAGCTATTTTTTGTTTATTTGTGTTGTGTTATGTCTTTCATGCGGTCATGCGAAGCAGGTACCGGGCCGCTAGTTTTAACAGTTTTCCAACATTTTCTATGTAGACACTAAACACAGTTCTTTTACAATATTACTATATGCATAGTCTGTATTCCATCGCCCCATAAACCACGTCATTCGGTTGCGAGTCAGCGGGCAGGAGTTACTGCGAAATAGTAATTTTACAACGTCCGCAAATAAAACAAACTGTAGACGTTTATGTTTTATCACTGACGGTTTATACATTAGCAGCTATGTATGTCCTATTCAGAAAGTGATATATGCGTTTCGAATTCAATATTTATGCATCTATACTACACATACATATAAAAACGAATACCCCCCGTGTTGATCCGGATTCCTTTGCAGAATAAACCATCTGGCAGGCCAGGCAGCTCGTAAAAGGCGTGAACTTACCTACTCCTGCCGCCATAACGTCAGCGCTTAGAGGATAAAGTAGCCGGTAAACTTACTTTTACTCGAGGCCTAACATCCCAGTCTCAGGTTGGCAACGCAACATTACTATCTTTGGTGTCTTTCGGGGCGTGAATTTCTTACCATCATGAAATCCGTCTGCCTTCCAAAATCATAAAAAAAACCTATTCTCTTTGATCACGACACAATTCAAGAATGACTAGACCACTTCGTAATTTTTAAATCGACTTCAAAAAAGGAGGAGGTCATAATGTGTTCGCCTGCTATACTTTTTTGTGTCTTAATCGATTTCTCCGTCATTTCATAACCGATTTTTTTTTGTGTACAAAAATGACTTACTTATTGCAATCAAAGTCGGTTTTTTTGCAAAGTTACTAGCTTATTTATCAATAAAGAGCGAGATTTCATTTTCTCATTTTAATGAGAATTTTAATGAGAAATTCATTTCAATTCAATTTTAATGAAACAACTAAGGAAATGATATGGAACATATGAAAAACAATACCTCAATCTTGTCAATTTCAAAATGTAAATTGAACTTTCACATATCACGAGGGCGATGACAAATCATGGCTACTAAGTTTTAAGATACCTCAATCTTGTCAATTTCAAAATGTAAAATGAACTTTCACATATCACGAAGGCGATGACAAATCATGGCTACTAAGTTTTAAGTTATGTCACTATTTGTTTAGCAAATAAATTATAAAAATTGGTACAATTTCAAATATCTTAACGCATAAGGCTCTCATACCACAATCACATAGAAACAAAATTAAAAACGCAGCTTAGCTGACCCTATAGGAAGTTCTAAGTGTCGTAGCAGTTTCTACGCTGCTACGGCATGCTTATTAAAAACGTAGGTCGTAGACTATACTGAAATTAAATTCCTAGGAAATGCCCTAATGTCGTCAAGGTGAAGCTACGAGCGTAGGCTGGTAAGCTAAACATTTTCCTGTTTCAAATTCCACTATAGATACTATATACTTAAGAAATTTTTAAAGTTTATAAATGCGAAAGTGTATTTATTAATGAACTCCAAAATTAAAAAGGTTATGAATTCGTAGCTGTATTTTTTTGTTTTTACGCGATTACTAGGTCAATACTTTTTTTAGAAAGGTAGTTCATGAGTCACGACTTAGATGTCACGTATAATTTTAATAAAGTTCCGCTTAGTAGATTTTAAATAATATTAGCCGATAGGGACTGCTTGTTTCGGCTTCGCAAGGATGGTAATTAAGATATTGTAAACTATCCTATCTTTCAATTTGGATCATACTGCACACGGTGTGCAAATTTGATTGAAATCGATTAAGTAGCTTAGGAGTCTATCGTGGACAAACAACGTGACACGTAATTAATAATATCTGGATGTCCGAGCTTCGCTCGGTATTATTTTTTTTTGAATGATTCCTAGCTAGATCGATTTTTGGCCCCCGAAACCCCCTACGTACTAAATTTCATGAAAATCGTTGGCGCCGATTCCGAGATTCCAATTATATATATACAAGAATTGCTCATTTAAAGGTATAAGATATATTAAGATAATAATCGGGCTTTTCCATCGGGACGGAGAAAACTTACATCTATGCCACAATGAACACTGAAAAATGGTCGGAAAAGGAATTATTGATGCATTTTCCAATCAAACAAAATGTCAAAGTGCAGTCTATTTTCAATCCAACATTGACATACAAATGGCGGACGTAATCAATTTTAATACATCCAATACACCTGTTCCATACATAAGCTTAAATTTAAATCCCTTTACTGAGCTATTATAAATTAAACTAACTTTCTTTTCTGGTTTTTCCTGTGTAGCATTAAACATTTTTTAATATTATAATAAATCATCATCATCAGGTACCAAAGGCGTAACCTTTACTGTTAGTACCGGTACCACATCAAGTTTATCACATTACCACATTGAGTACAGGTACTATTACCGTTATAGGTTTAATACCGTACTTGTTCAATATTACAGGTACTAGAAAATATATTACCAAATAGTTTTTCTTCAATTGAAGATATCGATCGTTGTTAGTCGTACTTGACTGCCAAAAATGACACAAATACCTAAAAACGAAAATTGGCGAAGCTGTAATTGGTTTCATGAGATATTTTTATTTGGTACAGGCATTTACAAGCATTAATAAAGGTATTTCTAAGGTATCGGTATCGGAATGGTACCGGTTCAGAGTGCAGGTACCCACTTCAGAAGCGTTCACTTCCAGGTACCAAAATGACAAGAACCGCTAAGTACCAGTACCGAACCTGTACGTTTGGTATCAATTTTAAGTGTTGCTCACAATGTTGTCGAGGTGCATGGAAATTTATGCATTAAGTTCAAGTGAAAAACCATTGGTCGGATCTTGATAAAACTCATTTCTTTCGAACTCGTAACTTTCGAAAAAATAATTATCAAATCGCGACGTGGTAGTCTAATTTGAGTCGGTTGTTAAAATTTTACAGTCCTTCAATTATGATAATTTTTATTTGACCTGATCTAAAGTCATTTTTGATCAACATAGTTTTCTTATTCAGCTTCACGGTGTTAATGACAACTAAACATATACATACTCGCCTCATTCTAATTATTAAGAGTTGAAACAACACTAAAAAATGGGCTTCACTTTATTATTAGAAGATTAACGAAATGTGTTAATATCAAAAATAGATCACGAAACTTTTTTAAACAGTCTTGCTTTCGGTTGTAAGTGATTAATTATCAAAAATAGATCAAACATGTTAGTTTGAAGAACGGCTTACTTAGATATCAGACACAATAAGAGCAAGAAGAAATGTTTAGTTTAGAATGAATTCTTTATTTTTTTATAGGTGTTTATATATCACACTCGATGTGCAGGGATTTCGTGAGTGTGGAATTCAATTAAAAAAGTTAAACAGCTTATGTATGTAATTGAGTTTTTTTTTTCTATAATAAAAAAAGAATAAGTTACTGCTTTAATATATCCTATTTAATTTTTGGTTTTCTATATCATGGTACCAAAAAAAGTATTATGTAAAGTGTATACAATAAAACTCCACAAAGTGCCGACGATGAATAATACAAATCTGTAGTGAAAGATATTTTCCCAAGCAGCAGTACATTACGGAACGAAATATATTTTTCTAAACAGTGTTACATTAGAGTGTCATTTCACATTAGACTCAGATAGTGTTAGAAAAAGGCAGAGGTACAAGGTACAACCAGGGCACCCACGATTAGCCGGACACAATAAGTCCAAAATGTGATAGGTGGTAAGCCTATCGACAACCGGGCACATATCTAATCCCGAGCAAAAAAATTTTTGTTAGAAAATTGGAAAAACCCAATTTTCTTTTTGTTGTCCGACCCGGAACTCGAACCTCATGCAGTCAAGTCCAACAACTGAACCGCTAGACCACAGTTGCGACTGATAGTACTGATAGTTAGACATTGATTAAAAGCTTACATCTACGTTTAACGTAAGAGCACGGTTACCGTCGAAATACGTCGGGTGTGCGCTAAACGAGACGATATTAATTTCCGGCAGTTGACGTAGTTGCTCTCGCGTATTTACACGTTACAAATAGAGCGGCTTACACTGTGTAGCCATAGCAATAAATTACACGCAGCAAAACTAAACAGAGCCTCCACCAATTTCAATATTATGTCATCGAAGGAAACATTACGTATTAATAGTAACTGTGCCAGCAACTTCGTCCGCTTGGATTTTAACTAAATGATTGTAGCCTGAGTTACTCCTTACTATATCGTCCTATCTGCTAGTAAAAGTCTCGTCAAAGTCGGTTTAGCCGTTTCGCAGATAAACCGTAATAGAGAGACGGACAAAAATCGTAAAGAAATATTTCGGTATATGGCCGAACTATTAGCTATAAACTTTTATGACCACCGTGTTATTTTAATTATAATAATAATGAGTCCTTGTTTTTTTCTATGTATTTTTATATTAAAATCGTAAAGCTGTTTACAAAATATATCTACCTACAAATTAAGTGAATGTGAAATATGAAAGAACGGACGGATGAATATGTCCTACCCTGGTTGGTTTAAAGAGGAGTTGACCATCCGCACTAACAGCCCAGCACATAATTTGTCAAAGGCGCTTTGAGGATCTTCAAGGCCACTTGGCATTATTTTAAAATTCGTTTAAAGTAACCATACAAATTATTCCAAACCATAAAAATCGCCTCTGTGGTCTAGCTCTAGTTCTAGAGGTCAAGGATTCGTTTCCCGGGTCAGATAACAAATAGAAAAGGTGTTTTTTCCAATTTTTTAATAACAAAAATTTTGTTCGGGATTGGAAACGGTTGGCGATAGACTTGCTACCTATCATACTGTCAGGCTTAGTGTCTTCATTTTTATTGTATAGGTAAGTCAAAAACGCTTAACTATTTGTTAAAAAACTTTTATACAACCAACTCATATGTCACAGGCGCTTTGAGGATCTTCAAGGCCATTGTATAGCCTATCAACACTGATGGTAAACATGTCTCTAAAATCAACCAGCATTAACCTACACACAGCTACACTTAAGCACATTGAACCGTTAAATTTTCGAAGATATCCACTCCATTATGTTCAAGTGGCGAACCTTAATGATATTATAATTAGACAGTCAAAAGCATTTCTGTTAGCGACAAGTTAAATGGCTATGTAATGAGCTGCTACATTTCTTTTAGCTTATTTTAAGTTTCATATTTTCTTTCAACGAGAGGACTGTTTTTAAATTGCGTTTGGACAAAACTTTAAGGTGCTTTGTAAAATCGTTTTCGTGTCTACTATGGACAAACTTCCCGGTTTTATGTTTCATTTTATCATTTCCCCGTGTTGATCTGGGCTCCTTTTCGGAATAGACCATCTGCCTTCCTGCCAGGCAGCTCGTAAAAGTCATAGGCTTACCGTCACTTACACCGTGACATCTGACTAGGTGGTAGAGTTTCGCAGCGACTCACCCGGAATGGTACCACCGCCTACCTATTCCTGCCACTATAACGTTTGGAGGGTAAGGTAGCCGATAAACTTACTTTTGCTCGAGGTCTAACATCCCGGCCTCAGGTTGGCAACGCACCATTACCACCTTTGGTGTCTCTAGCTGACATAGTTTGGTGTCTTTCGGGGCGTGAATTTCTTACCATCATGAAATCCGTCTGCTTGTTTGCCTTCCAATATCATAAAAATATATATATATATTCCTCCTTGAAATCACCTAAACATCTGAACCCTTTATAATCACTTAGTCTACTCTATGATTGATGATGACTAGAAGAGAAAGTTGTAAACCATTCAATCATCCTTTTTTAATCGACGAAATAAACGTGAGAGGTTCGACATGTATACTTTTAACTCTGAAAAGATTATCAATTCGGCTATTTTTTTTTGTATGTTTGCTTCGGCCTTGTATTCGCTTTTCATGTTTTTTTTAGAAAGGTGGCTCGTGATTCCGAGATGTAGAGACCATATTAGTTTTATCAGTGCCCGACTAGTGGTTTTTGACCTAAATTAAATATACCCATAACAAGAAACATAAACACCATGAAACCTAGCAAATTGTTGGTATTTTTAGTGGATGCCCTGAATGCAGTGATAATACTTTTTTTTTAACTTAACAACTAGAGGGATGTTGAAAAAAATCGGTATTTTGCAATTTTACAGTTTGTCCCATAAAATTATGATCAGTGATTCAGAGTTAATTTGAGTTTACTTAATAATACTTATTTGTTTACTTAGACGACATAATGTTGAAATAGCAGTCGATTTTGTGCAGTTTTACTACAAATATATTATTAATTTATTACTTTCCTTTTACGGGTTGGATGGAAGTATTTTTTTTATTAGAGATAAGCTTGCCTTTTGTACTTTGTTTTTTTTTACTTTTAAGTATTTTTTTTGTAATATCAGTTGTGTACAGTAAAGAGTTAATAATAATACATTTAGACTTCAAATTTATACAAGTATACGAGTTGGTCCTTACATTTAAGTCTGTATTAATTTTGCAATAAATTTTACGAAATTGAAAATAAAAAAAAGAAAATAACTTCCAAGCACTTTAGGACAAAATAGTTGTACTGAGTAGGTCGTCGGTTAGACGTGAACAAATCGTGGGGGTTTCCAATGCGTCAAGGGACTATTAATAACAAAAGGGTGCGTTCAAGTGGTTTTTTCCAATAATACAGTGTGTATAAACATATTTCATATACCTATAGTATACTTAGATCTAAGCTTAAAAGGGTATTTTTTTTATGATAATGGAAGGCGAACAAGCAGACAAAGTTCCTGATGGTAAGAAATTAACGCCGCCTAAAGACACCAAAGTTTGTAATGGTGTGTTGATAATCTGAGACCGGGATGTTAGGCCTCAAGTAAAAGTAAATGTACAGTCTACCTTATACTCCGAGCCGGAACACGTCAACGGTAAGTGCTGACGCTATGGGGACAGGAATAGAAGGCGGTGGTACCAATCCAGGCGAGTCACTGCGAAAACTCTAGCAGCTAGTCAGATATTACAGTGTTAGTGTTGGTAAGCCTATGCTCGCCTTTTACTTGCTGCCTAGCAGGAAAGCAGATGGTCCATTCTGCAAATGAGCCCGGACCAACACAGGTTGAGACATGGACTTAAGTTTTTTTAATTATTGCCATTTTAAATCCGGACGGAAAAAAGGGTATTATAAGAATGTCGCGTATATTTTTGTGTAGGTCTCTCTGTGGCATCGTAACTTTTGAACGGAAGACCCGACTTCGCGGATTTTGTATGTTTAAAAGCTAACATGATCGGAATTGTTCTTAGCTACATTGAATGTATGTTTTGTAGGGGTTATTGAATAATTTTAGTAAAAGAAGTATCTTTACGTCCATATCCCCGAGGTGATGGGCAGATGCACCGGAAGTCACCCATGACTAGACGAAGGCTCTAAGTCCCACAATGTGATAGGTGGCAAGGCAACCGGTCACATATCCAATCCCGAGCAACATTATATTTATTAGAAAATTGAAAACACACATTTTCCAATTTTTTGTTGCCCGACCCGATCGAACCCGGGACCTCAAGAAGTCAAGTCCGACACCGGACCGATAGACCAAGGGCGATAGTTTAATTTAAGTAATTTAATTAGTTTCTTCGGCTAGTCGGGGGCTTCGGGGATAAGGGCGTAAAGACACTTTTAGTAGTTTTTAAATATTAGGGTAGGGGCAAGAAGAAAAAAATTAAAGAGCAGATTTTGCCTCGCACACGCCACAAATGATCAGCATGGGTCGGGTTCCATTCCCATTCCCTATAAATGGAGACATTTGTATGACAGACATTAAAGGCTGTGATTCTAGATATTATTGTTTATTAAATTTATAATACATTTTGTATAAATGAATTCCATATAGTAATATCGTTAAATAATACTATTATATATATACTATACATAAAAGTATAACACCCATAACACAAGCCTATAATACCACTTGCTATCCTATAGTTCAGTTGCAATTTGTCCAGAGATTTTAACATTAATTTTCAGTTTTTTTTTTAACACAGAACTATTCACAAAATGCAAATAGATATAAACATCATGTCCTGAGCTATATTTTCATTAGGCTCCACGCATATGAACGTTAAACAAAAGCTTTTCTACATTGTTCTCCTCAGCTCATTGTTGAGAATAAAATATGTGTTAAGAGGAAACAGAATCAGTCAAGGTTCAGAAAATATCCTGTACAAAGGAGTTGGTTAATAAAAACTTGGTTATGTATATTTTATAGAGCAGGAAGACAGACAAGCGAATTTAATGATGGTAAAAGATATAAGTATATATAGTGGTATATTTTATAGAGCAGGAAGACAAACAAACTCGCGAATTTCATGGTGGTATATATGGTGATAATTGCAGGTTCGTAAAAAAGAGAATAGAATAGAATAAGTTTTAATTCAAAGTAAGTATGACTAGATACATTTTTTGAAAGTCAAATTCGATAGTAAAAAACGTTAGATTATTGTTATATTAAAAATTACAATTTAATTTAAATTAACAATAGTATTAGTAAACAATTATTAAGTCCTTATAAGTAATTATACATTAATCTAACCAAACATTGGTGTCAGTAAAAAAGAGTTATTAAGTAACTTGTAGTACACAGGCCAATCTGGTCTCTCGACAAGAA
>NJDD01003146.1:158046-182967 GCA_002245505.1 Calephelis nemesis
CGCGCCGTTTACCTTCTTGCCTGCGCCGCCGAACTGTCGTGGACGTGATAACCTCACGCAAATCCTCATCATTGTCGGTAACTAATCATAAGTCGTGACTTAATTACCGATATCTGAATCCCTACCATGGTTTAACGGTATACTCGGTAGCGTCGCTGTAAATTACTTGTATGAAAACTTTAAACAGCGCCTCTACTGGTGACTAAGAAAACTAAATTTTCAGACCAAAAGCGCCTTTACATTTACATTAATTACATTACTTTATAGCAAAGCAAGGTAAAGGCTTTGAAAACAAAAAAACTAGATTGTAATTAATTAACGTAGAGCACGCGCAAGTGCGTCTAGACTACACAATATTACATAACATTGTTACCCTAGCAAGAGAAATGAAAGCTTTGTTCGATATTAACATAATTACTGTTAAGGCCTTATTAGGCTATTACCATAAATAGCTTTCGCACTTATTACAAGGTTACACTAAAATCATTCCTGCAAATAAACTAAAATGGATTACGGTGATGTAGACAAACAAGCTTTAGACGGTTTTTCTGCTAATAAGAAAATTTAGCCACTTACGTAAGTATTATCCTACCTATTGTCTAAACTTAAACATAGTGGCAAGTACTGAAGTTGCGGTGACAGGAATAATGCGAAAACGGCTCGTAAAATAACGAGATTGTCAGTTTTTTATCACAAACACCGTGACCACAATGAGGTGATACAATGCGACTACTCGACTAGATCGGTACAACCGTCTACCTTATTCCTGCTGTCACAACTAGTAAAAGTTCGCTCCGGTTTAAAGGGTAAGATCGCCGGTAAACTTTCGTATATACTATTTCAATTATGGGATTCGGCTATATTCGTCAAGCTTCGGAAATCCGAATGTATTTTAAAGATATATCTATATAGAGTTGTTATTACATAATTAATCATTTGGCTTAAATTTAGATTAGGTCAATCAATTTAAAAATAAAGTTAAATGTAAAAAGTATTAAGCAGAAACACAAAATTTAATTAAGCTGTAAGCAGCTAAGCTTTACTGTCTCAGATTGGCAACGCACAATAATAACTACACAATTGTGTATAAGGCGTTTTAGGAGATCTGTCTTGTGTGTTTAACATCCCATAGTCTATCAGAAAACTGTGCAAAATTTATTGAGCAGTTAAGCTGCACGTTGCTCTCCGTAAGATGTTTTTAATGTCAGGCAAGGCTCCGCTTGTTTATATAGGATAGCAAACACATGATTAAAGGTAAGATAATAAATGTTAGTGATGCTTTTTAAAGACATTACCGATGCTTGAGGCCGATATTACCGTAATTTGTATTAGTATTATGCTAATTATGGTAATATTACTGCTAAAAGTGAAACAAAATAATCTATACCTTTCATCGTCGGCACTTGGTGGAGTTCCATTGAATACACACTTAAAAATAAGTAGTGGCGCTTTTCTACAATACACTTTCTTTAACACTTTCTGCCTTTCTTTTACACTTTGGGCAACCGGTTTAACTTTTTACAATATCATAGGCCTTTTCAGCTAAAGATAAACTTGTTTTTTTTTCATTTTAACGTTTAGTTTTTAGATAATCAATTAACAATCAAAAGTATTAAGTGTATTGTAGAAAAGTACAAGAGTTTATTTAAAAAAATGTAAAATCAGTACATTTTACAGAAATATGTCTTGTAACAGTGCTTGTGGTCAAACTAATTCGATTTTAATTATACTTGGTAGATATGGGAATAGGTCGCAAAGTAACTTCCTAGTCAAATAGTAAAATTGTTACGTTTGTTAAAAAATTTCGCGCTGATGAACTATTTTTTAATTTACATCCGTTTATTCGAGCATCACACAAAAAAACAGAATTAATATCGAATTGCGTCTAATTGAGCTACAACCGGAAATATTATTTCGTTTTAAAATATAAAAAGTCAATATATTTAGTTTAAACACATAATCCCCTTTTTGATATTTTCACATAAAGATACCAACAAATATTTGGACCACATAGATTAAAATATAAATACACAATGAATGACATTTTTTATTAAACACTCAATGGTGGTGATTCTGTTAACAAACTAAACGTATTTCAGATGCATGCTATCTTTTTCAAATGAAACAAAATAGATAGAACGTTTTATAAATATGAGATTAGTCAAATTGTGATGTTTTTAATCAAGATTTTCCGAATAGACTAAAAGTCTATAGAAATGTCGTGTACAGACTAATCTGACAGCAGTAAAGTGTTTTGTCTCTTTCTATTACTTTAGTTCAAAGAAAGTAGAGATAACTTAAAAATAGTTTAGCGCGCACTCAGCGCAACAAAATTATCACCAATGTGTTATAAACACACATTTTTTAAGTTGTTGTGCTGTTGGACGTTAGTAGTCATCGTAATAATTTACACAAGTTTACTATCACAATATCCGAAGAGCGCAAATCATTAATTTTTCCCTTTTTTCGACAGTAGCGGCAAAAAACATAATCAGCCAAATTTTTAAGTTATGACATTATAGATACCGAGTTATTTTAAGAGTAAAAAAAAGTATCTTCACCAAGATTTCCCGAAGAGGTAGGAAAAGGCACAACCAGGGCACCCACGACTAGCCAAAGATACTCAGTCCCAATGTGATAGGTGAGTTATTTCACTCGCACACAAATGTGTCAATGCCTTCATCACTAAGTATAAATGTATTGGAAGAACGGCGCCGCCTATTTTAGTGTGCAAATATATGCTTAAAAGGAAGCGCCGATCATTCTACTGATGTAAAAAACCTTAACCATCTTATTTTAATAAACATGGACTAACGTAGGAATAAAATTTTGTTGATATTATAGTCTGTATCACATTGTACTAAAACTATAATACCTGGTTGAACCTTAGAGTACTTTACTCTGTGTTTATTAAAAAGAAGGAAAAATATTTACTTTAATTTAATTTCTAAATATTTCATCTTGATTTAAGGTAACAAAAAGTAATTAATGTACAGGCGGGAGAAGCCCCGGACGATAATTACCAATGAATAAACCAACAAAGTTGGGGATTCACAACAATCAATAATGCACAAATTTCATCAGATTTTAGTAGGTCAGCATGGTGTGCTTCGAGCTACCTGTGAACGCGAGGGAGGCTCAGGTCATCCATAGATTACAAATCTGATTTCAAGAGCGTAAGTATTATCTGGCTCTGTCGGTGCATATACTTTTTTTATTTACACGAGTTTGGAAAAGGAGGTGAATGTATGAATGTATTACAAGCTACACATTCACATATCAAGTTTTTTTTACAATTTTTAGTTGTTTTTTTTCCTTGCTAACTCCTAAAACGGCTGTACAGATGTTGACGGGACTTTCACTGAGAAATATCTGATTTAATAAGGAGTAACTTAGGCTAGTTTTATAACTAAATAACTTTTTGCTATTCCACGCGGACGAAGTCGCGTAGAAAGCTAGTTAAAAAAATATAATTTCTTATGCACTTAAGTTAAACAACTAAATCATTATAATTAAAAATAACTCGTTAACAAAAGGTAATATTTACTCGATAAATGTATACAAATATGAGACACTGTGTTACTGACAACTTTTTCCGGTGTTTTTAAATTCAATTAAATGTATCTGTATTGATTAATACGTGGGCAGATTGGTACGGCTGAAGGCTACTTTATTTATGCCTGTGATTGGTTAACTTTGTTGTTTAATTAGTTTCGTTTTCAAAGGATAAGGGATAACAAGTATACGGCTCATGAGACCAAGCATTGTGTATGACACCATAGATGTTAAAAGTGCGTCTCTATCCAGTGCCGGGGAATAAGACCTGATATGCATATCTGGACCCGAGCAGTCATTATATTCGGAATAAACAATGCGAACGGATCCATACAAGGACAAGTTGCTGCACAGCACTGCCACCAGTGGTTTCGTTGCTAATGTATGCTTGCCTTTTACCTCTAGCTGCCTCAGCCCCCGCAGAACCAACAGACCACAGAAAAATAACATAAGCAGCATATATTTTAAAACTACTAGACATACGGGCATTTTGGAAAAGCAATTTAGAAGTAGGAGTCGTTCGATAAGAACAAAAAAATTAACAAATAAATTAGATAAGATCAATTTTTAGAAAAATTGTAAAATACTAGCTGGTGCCCGCGTGGTTAATGGTCCCACAGGAACAACTTTTCGGGAAAAAACTATCCTAGTCCAAGTTACTCTCTACGTGTGTCCCAAATTTTATGAAAATAGGCTAAGCAGTTTTTGCGTGAAGGAGTAACAACAAACTTTCGCATTTATAATATTAGTGTGTAAAGTAAGAACGTCAATTTCGGTGTTAGTTTGGAACGCGAGCAGTCTAGGACTGGGAAAAAGAATCTCTCATTTTAACTCAAGGAATTCCGTTGGGAGAGCTGGAGAACAAATACGTGGGCAGTAGCTAGTAGTAGTTTTCATAAAACACTTGTATGTACTTTTATTACCTATAACCTCAATTACGTAGTATATTTTAATAACAAAGCTAAATAATTAGAATAATGAATACTAAGATAAACGACTAGCTATATTATTACTATTTTTTTATGATATTGGATGATATGATATGATATGGATTTTATGATATGATATTGGCAAACAAGCAGACGGATTTCCTGATAGAAAGAAATTCACGCCGCCTTTACACCAAAGGTGGTAATGATGCGTTGCCAACCTGAGACCGGGATATTAGATGGTTTATTTTGCAAAGGAGCACGGACCCACACGGGGAAAAATTAAAATATGTACTACTATCACAGACTATAATAAATACAGTAAGCAATGCAGATATCTGACCAGTCACTGCAAAGTATGGTAAAGAAACCATATATCTGTGTTGCTGACTGTACTACAGATTTTTGATCACATAAAAACGAATGTAATAAATATTTCAAGTAAATAACATACGTATCAACGTATAGATATTATAGCGAAAAGCAATAAGACAAAAAGCTTTTTATTCGAATCGGAGGAGTACACGGATTGCCTGTTCCATATTTTGAGCAAATATAGGGCATATTACAGCATCAACCTTTTTTTATAGTGAAAAGAATACTGGGAACATTTTCCTTTTCTGTTTAGTGTTTCTATACTCTTCTCTATAACGATAATAAATTTCGTAAAAATAGTTGTGTTAATTCTTGTTTAGGTTAGTAGGATAAGGTAGCCGGTAAACTTTCTTTTGCTCGGGCCTTAACATCCCGGTCTCAGGTTGGCAACGCACCATTACCTCCTTTGGTGTTTCTAGGCGGCGTTAATTTCTTACTGTGAGGAAATCCATCAGCTTGTTTGCCTTCCAATATCTCAAAAAAAATCTAGAAGCTGTTGCCCGCGATTTCGATATTAAAAAATATAATTTGAAACTAGCGTACTTTCGAGGTGGTTCACTAGCTAAGAAGCCTGGATCTGATGATGGAATCCCAGGGTAATCAAAGAAACTGATTTTTTTACCTAGATGACATACTTTTTGAAATCGAAGTCTGTTTTTGCAGTTTTACTGCGATCAAATTGTATACGATTGATTCACATTTTAGAAAATAGCTGAATTTTGTTTCTTCGCTAGCATTCTGCCCACGAGTACAAAATGACACAAATCCGATTCCAATTTCCAATTTGCACGAAATCGAGATTCAATAGTAACGCTTCAGATAGTATTCGGCTCGACCCCCTCCCCATTGGACGCCTCGCGTAAAATAACCAATTAACAAACAAGATGGAGGAAAGCTAGAAACTAAAAAGCCGACAATTTTGTAATTGTTATAGAACAAAATGTAACTGAAAACAATTTAACCTAGATCGACGTTATCACAGTTTCGTTGGCAGCTTTTTCGGATACTATACAGAATGGCTGTATTTGTCCTACTTAGATAAAGTTTGTTACAATTCTACCGCAAAGCATCTTGTAAACATTGTTTTATTTTTAACCCCCCTTGGTAAAAGAGTGGCTTTAAGGTTTACGTGTCACTCTGTGAATGCGTCGGTTTTGTGGCATCATAACTTCTAAACAAAATGACTGATTTGAATGTTGATTTTTCGGATTTTTTTGTTTGAAAGCTGACCGAGATAAGCCGTCTTCATCATCCTTATCATTGGCTTCATTAAGTATAGTTTTTGTCAGAGGTCCAAACATTTTGAATTTTATATGTATTGATAAGAATGATCATTAGACAGACATACATACATTCATGCAAAGTATCTTATACATACTATAATGATTGCTAAACATAAAAAAATACTTAAATTTAATTTATTACTTTAATTTAATAAGTTTTCAAATAAAAACTAGTATTAAAATTTTAAAAAAAGTATTTTTAATTTTCTGATGCACATAAAGTTACCCGATTCGATAATTGCCCAGTTGGCGATAGGCTTATCTATCACATTGTGGGACTTAATGTCTTCGACTAGTCGTGGGTGCCGTGGTTGTGCCTCTGCCTACATCACCTGGGACATGGGCGTGAAGATCCTTTTTACTTTTAATCGAGAAATATTTATAAGTACGAGCTTTCTGTCCGTGACATTTCAGATAAACTGCAGGACTTACATTTAAACGTTTCCTACCAGCTGCTGTCAGTACTAAGATAAGTTTAAGCATAAGTCACGTACACGTAAAATCAGATATCTAGCAATGAAATTCTCATGATATTCCAACCGTCTACGAGATTGGGCAGAGTAATAATAACCACAAAATTATTACGTTTTTTATACTAATAATTTTTTTACTAACAAAACAATTTTAAGAAAACATTTTTTTTTAATTTTGGACAATGTAAGGACTACCGTACTTACAGAGAGAGAGAGAGTGTTCAAATTGCAAAAGAACCTTTTTTTTAAAGTAGACAATTTATCTTATATGCATCGAGGTCATTCAATATAAGTCCAATTAAAATAACTTCAATTTCAATATTATGTTACGTCAAATAAAAAAAACGCATAACTAGGCATTGATCAAAAATCACTCATTTCGATTCCAATTAAAAAGGACCAACCGACAACAAAGTCATCAAAATTGGTTCATCCAATAATAAGTAATGAACACAAAAAATAGTCGAATTGAGAAGTTTGGGAAGTCCGTTGAAAAAAATCTTTAGAAAAAAAACTTAAGAATCATCGAAACATTCGATACTCATTAAAAATGAAACGTCACAAAATATCTTTAGTTGGAAGATACAACTTTTAACGTCACCGAAAACACGACTAAATCGTATTGACTTCAGAAATAACATCTAAAATATCAACTTCCGTTTAAATAAATTGCTTTAGAATCATAGTTTTACCTCTACAACCATTTTAATATACGCACATATGTAGACAAACGACGAAGTGGAACTTGTTCATTATGTTCAAACTTCGAAGCGTGCTCGTTTCCAACAGAGGTATTACAGCATTCGGAATTTTCATTGTATAGTTCTCATACTCAGTACTTTGAGAGCTATTTCCCTCGACGGTTCCACGGAGTCGACCACAGAGAAGTAGCAAATTAGCATTTAACTGAATCCAGCTCTACAAATTTTGGCATTTGATTTCGTAGCCTTGATTTTAATCAAAAGAACTGATAACTTGAAACTATATTCAGGCATGTATCGGATCAACTATTAAGCTGCAGTACTGTTAAAGGCCCAGCTACTATACAGGGTTACATTTAAAGAAGTGGCTAAATTAAGGATTAAATGAAAGTGTATTTTATTATTTCCAAATTATAACGTTTGCTTTTACAAATATGAATTTGTAAATTCGTGTGTCCGTAAAATACTTCGATTATCATCATGCTTTGTAGTGCCTATTACGACTGGTGACGTTGTCGATCTGGAGCAAGTGATTACGGTTGGCGGGGACGGGGACCAGCTAAAAAATTTTTTTATGTTATATCCATGCGTCTTGTTAATTGCGTCGGATACAAATAATAATTAGTGAATAATTGGCGGATCATTTGAATGTAACCCTGTATAAAAAGTAGTTAGATTTGATTGCTGTGTCAAATAACATCAAACAATCGTATTTTATTGCTTGTTATATTATTATATAACGAATAAGTAATTACAATGCAAACATCGCACGCATATTGCTATTGCTCGGCTTTTGCAAATTACTTAACAACCCAGCCAATATTTGTAGTTTCTGGATTAGAGATAAATTAGTTTATGTAAAAATGATTCTCTATAACCCTTGGTCATCATATCATGCGTGAACAGTGTAATAATTTCGACAATAATTATTTTTTTGTTGTTTTATGACCAATATTAATAACATATGTCTATTTATATAAAAATCAATTGCTGTTCGTTAGTCTCGCTAAAACTCGAGAACGGCTGAACCGATTTGGCTATTTTTGGTTTTAAATTATTTGTTCAAGTCCAGGCAAGGTTTGAAAGATGAGAAAAAGGGAAAAATTGAAAAGAAACTGGGAAAATCAA
Source organism: Calephelis nemesis (assembly GCA_002245505.1). NCBI lineage: Eukaryota > Metazoa > Arthropoda > Insecta > Lepidoptera > Riodinidae > Calephelis > Calephelis nemesis. The sequence continues at coordinate 166,491 of NJDD01003146.1, forward strand.
TATTTTAATTTTTCCCATACAAACTGAACAGGTGAAACGAAGTTCGCCGGGACAGCTAGTATACAAATGAAGATTGGACTAGTTTTGTTGCTAACAGTTATTGCCTGGTTACTAATCTAAAATAGCCCTATCTCTTATCTTGATATATTATTAATATTGGCCGTTAATTACCTACAGGAGAATTATCTAATGAAAGAAAACAAGAGAGTTAAAAGGAACGAGAGCATTCAATATTCGTAGTAAAAAAAAAACCTTTGCTGGGTGAGCTGGTCATTGACAAATATTACTTCGTAAGTCATTAACGTTTTGCAGCGTATATTTTTGATAATGTTTCACGTCTTTCGTATCATAATATGTCGAAACGAACGCAATCCCGTTAATCCGTAAAACAGTTTCGAAAATATCTAAAAAAACGCCAAGTATTAAAAACTAGCTGTTGCCTGCGGCTCTGCCTGAGATTTCACAGGAACCCGTTGTGTGATCGTGATTAAAAGTAGCCTAGTGTTATTCCGGGTCACTATCTATCTGTGCTCCAAATTTCAGATAAATCCATTTAGTCATTCGAGAGTGAATGAGTAACAAACATCCAACCATACATACTTTCGCATTTATAGTATTAGAAGGATTTTCGTAGTTGTCTACAACATCGCGCCATCTTGTTACAGCAATGTTTCAATGACATCATTACTAATGTGATATACTGCTTGTCAAGTAATAAAGCTTAAGGGTAGACACGAACTAGATGAAGGCCGTGACTTTACAATCATGGGTACAGTATGTAGAACAGTCATAAAAGATAGCCTTGTGCTACGAATTGAGGATGACGGGTATTTATATTTATCTCATAGTTGAAGTGGTATAAGTAGACCGTGTTTCTGTTGGGCATTACTCAAAATTCATAAGCTTTCCAATTCATAAAGAGGAATTATATTTAGTAGGATTATTCTTAAAGAGGGGAGAGGAGTGAGCGAGGCAAATCTAATGAGAATATCCGGTATAATTAAGAAAATGTCAAATATTTTTTCCGAGAGAAACAAATTGAAATCACGAAAGTAAACGAATATAAGAACGAAGTATAGTATCTTCACGTCAATATCCCCGAAGGGTTAGGCAAAGGCTCAACCAGGGCACCCACGACTAGCCGAAGATACTAAGTCCCAAAATGTACAAGGTGACAAGCCTAGCCTTCATATCACGAAAAACGTACTAATTATATCCAAATTAAGATAATTCAAATCGCAAAGAATAATATATAATTTCGGTTCAGCGATTAAGCTGTGAAAAATCAACAGACAGACTTTCGCATTTATAATGTTTGTATGGATACGGATTCTAGTTTTCTTTTTTATATACGAGTCTTAAATATTAATATTCAACAGATATTTTTAATAAGCACTAAAAATCTCAGGTAAGTTTTGAAAAATATTTGGAAATAAAGAGGACGAGAGATGTGGATGAGGAATTGCATATAGAACGACAGGCAAATAAGTTTTGCTTCCGATCAGAAGCGGGATAACGGTAACCTCATTATTTTTTCCAGAAACTAGTAATGTCAAGTCTCACAAAATGTATCACTACATTAAAACTTTTTTGTGGGTCATCTTCACATAGTAGTAGTTAAAACTTCTCTCTAATCTTATAGGTACATTATTTTTAGGGTTGCGCAACAAGCTACCCAAAACGGAACCGTTATTTCGTCACTTTGAAGGGTCCGAGTCACAGGCTAATTGCTCAATATTTTGATATTCGACTAAAAATCATGCATTCAAGAAAACTTACGTTAACAATATTAAAACTGGTATAAATTTGTCATATTCTCCTAATTAAAAAATAAGAGAAAAATCTCATTTTTTACCAAACGCATATTACTAGCACAGAATAAATAAAAGTAACGTACAGAAGACTCAATGATATACAAATGCAAGCAAACTTGAATCACAGAATGTGTAGCAAATGGTCGTATTGGGATGAGCGAGTAGACGTGACTGACAAACTCACGCATGTCTATCAAAATTGAAGCTTAAAACGATTAATAGCTGCAACAATATTTTTTATACTTATTTTAACGCGGGACTCTTCAAGAGGTACGCCGTCGAGTCTAAGGAAATACGGAATGAAACTCCCCGACTACTAGTATACGAGTAGAACTAACTAGTTTCTCAAGCAATTTAAGTATACGAAATCGGGCCCAACTCCGCATTGAAGTGTAAGTAGCAAGCTGGTCAGAATGCAAAAGTGTAAATCAGGATTCTAAAAATGGATAACGAAAAAATACAAAATATTACAACGTAGTTGAATACTATGTTATTCGTGAAATCCAATCTCATCCAAAAAAATAAGGACAGAATGCACGTTCCTGTGTTATTATCCAAAGAATTAAATCATTTAATTCTAGAATTAGCTTCCTCTGTGATTTAAGCTAAAAGATTACAACCTAAGCTAACTTATATTCAACCTGGGAACTTTGAGGCGAGCTTTATAAAATTTGAAGATGAACATTGTACTAAAAATGGTGTTCAAATTTAATCCTATTAAAATGTATACATTAAATAACATATTGATAAAACTAAATATGTTACATGGCATATGTTTTAGCTACTTTATACAGGATTCCCCGTGTTGGTCCGGGCTCATTTCCAGAATAGACCATCTGCCTTTCTTGCGAGGCAGCTCGTAAAAGGCGAGCATAGGCTTATCATCACTAACACCGTGACATCTGACTAGGTGGTAGAGTTTCGCAGCGACTCGCCCGGATTGGTACCACCGCCTTACCTATTCCTGCCGCCATAACGTCATGACGTGTTCCGGTTCGGAGGGTAAGGTAGCCGGTAAACTTACTTTTGCTCGAGGCCTAGCATCCTGACCTCATGTTGGCAACGCACCATTGCCATCTTTGGTGTCTCTAGGCGGCGTGAATTTCTTACCATCAGGAAATCCGTCTGCTTGTTTGCCTTCCTATAACATAAAAAAAAAGATATATTATAACCCAAAAGAGGGGTTATAAAATTTTTGCCAGTTTGTCTGTACACTTTTCACACAAAAACTACCTATCGGATTTTTACCAAATTTTCTTTAGCTACTAAGTTTATAGGCTAGATCAACACGTAGGAAACTGTATCGCGGAAAAATCTTTCGTTTACGAATAGTTACTTCCACCATGTGTACGAAGTCGCGGGCAACAGCCAGTTGTTTATAAAGTTTGTATCTAGCATTACCATGTAAAACAAATTTGGTTCTACAGTGACCCCTTCTCAAGTGAATGCGACATGTGATACATCACTTTGACGTGTAGATTTAGCGGTTCCTATCGATATTGCCAAGAAAACTTTGCTAGTCTTCGGTTTCCGTAGAATGTGTTGAAAAGTTCGACATAATTTAGTAACTTAAACACAATCTTCACAAACATTATGACATAATACTTCAAATTAAACCGTTAAGTTTTAAAATTACAAAATAAGGTTAATGCGCTGACGTTAATAAAGCTAAAGAGTTTGTTTGAACACACTTATCTCAGGAACTAGTGGTTCGAATTTAAACCCATTTTGAACTGCGTAGACCATATCGAGAATATCTATATGCAGTACAGCATCAGCCTACGATCATCAGATAAAACGCGAGCGAGGATAGAAAAATAAATGTCTGACGACTAAACATTTTTTCGGGATACGACAGCGAATGCCCACACAGCTCTACATTTTTGGGATAACGGATGTTATAGATGCATTGCTGAAGTGTGGCCGGGGGGTTGGGCCATGTGTATTAACAATTAATGCAAATATACCACGTCACATACCGCTCTTTCCTCCTGACCGCAAAAAAATTTGATTATGGCGACAGAAATAAGACGGTGCATCCCTAAATGGAATAGTTACCACCCCTACCACCACTGGTGTCGTTAACGTTGATAGTCTTCACCAACATTTAACGTAAAAACAAAAAAAGTATCATCACGCCCATATGTAGGCGGGGGCACAACAAAATTTTTTTATAAGAAAATTGGAAAAACTAAATTTTCTTTTTATTGCTCGACCCGGGAATCGAACCCGGGAACTCATACACTCAATTCCAACACCTGGACCGTTATACCAAAGAGGCGATTAAAAAGGCGAAATATTTCAGTAAAAATAATAAATCTCAAAATAAATTACCCATGGAACTTGGTCGGCTATAAAAACCTGTCAAATTATGACTGAAAAATGACGTCTCCAGGGATATCTCTCACACAACCTCTGGGAATTTATACACGAACTTTACAGTGTTTGAATGAGTAACGACAGTTTTTTTAAACAAATAACTCATCCATTTACTGAGATTTATTATAAAACCAGCTTTATCCGACGCGAAGCGAGTGAACGCTTATTAAGTTTTTTTTTTGCTCTCTTGTAGGAACAATCGCCTGTGTGGTCTAGCCGTTCAATGGTTGGATTTGACTGCATGAGGTCCCGGGTTCGAATCCCGAGTCGGGCACCGACAAGAAAATTAGGTTTTTTCTAATTTTGTAATAAAAAATGTTGCTCGGGACAGGATATGTGCCCGATTGGCGATAGGTTTGCCACCTATCACAGTGTGGGACTTAGTATCTTCGGCTAATCGTGGGTGCCCTGGTTGTGCCTCTGCCTACCTCTTCGGGGATATTGGCGTGAATATACTTTTTTTTTGTAGGAACCGATAGAGATAGCAAAATGAAAAGTATCATTGATCCTTCCTGATTCTCAGTGAAGTTAACTAATAAAATTAATACACGGGAAAGCCGTTGCAATAGCTACAAATGAATGAAAAGATACTTCTACTACTTCTCATTTCATTACGAGTTGTAAAACTCTGAAAGACCTACAAAATGAACGGCGAATCGTTACAAGTGTATTTTATTAATCAAAGCCAGGAAGTTAGTTCTTTGGAGCGGACCTGTTCAGAATCTCCTTGAATAGCAATCAATTAGCGAAGCTCACTGCTCGCTCTTCTGGACAATTTACAATTTTTTTCAAATTTAGTTAGTTCGTTCCAATTTTCGAGCGTGTAAATTAGAAAAGAATAGAAGTCACCTCTGTGGTCCGTAGTTGGACTTGACTTCTTGAGGTCCGTTTTCGATCCCCGGATTAGACAACAAGATCTTTTTTCAATTTTTTAATGAAAACAACAGTACAGTATATGTATCCGGTTGGCGTTAGGTGTGCCACCAATCACATTGTTAACTTAGTGTCTGCAGCTAGTCGTGTAGGTATGCCCTTGTTGTACCGGGTAGTGTAACACGAACGAACGCACACTTGCACACCGTAAATTTTACCGTCAGAGAATTAGTTTGCTAGTTTGCCTTGCCTTGAAATATAGTAAAAAATAAGATAGAGAGAAACGACCCAGAAAAGAGATGATTCGAGGTGTAAGATCCGGTTGCAATAAATAACATAAGTAACGTTAGGCAGACATTTTACTGGTATTGAGAAATTGCCATTGCCCTTAGTAATAGAGCGTTGCCAATATAAGGCTGATGACACTGTTACGTAAGAAACTTACAAATCACAAAACACTTTAATTTGTTTCCAAAGTTCAACTCTTCACCAGAAACGTCTTACGTGACGAGTTGATCGTTAAAAAAATTCTTCAATTTTTTATGGACATTGCACAAGGAATGTCCTTATGTATACAAAAACGGGGGAAATTGCGAAGAAAATATGAAAAAACTATTTTTCAATTTTGCAGTCGGCTGCTGAATAATAACATTTCACATTCTAGTTTTTTTATATTTTTTTTTATAATAATGGAAGGCAAACAAGCAGACCGATTTCCTGATGGTAAGAAATTCACGCCACCTAGAGACACCAAAGGTGGTAATCGTGTATTGCTAACATGAGGCCGGGATGTTACACCTCGTATACATAAAAGACATTGCCTAAAACTGAAATAAAAAGTAATTTACGTAAGTTAGTTTGACGTTAAAACCCACGAAACATTCTAGTTCGTTCTCCACGTTCAGCTCTTCACGTGGAACGTAGCTGAACGTTCTTCAAAACATTTCAGTCAATGAAATTATTACAGAGTAAACAAAATATGAGCAAATATAAACATTACGTCAAGCGTTGCCGGGCCATTACTGCTATTTCACTGGATTTTCAGAGTACATACCGAAGGTGAAGTCGAAGGAAGTTGTATATATGTATGGTAAGACAAGATTTATAGCTAGCAGATACAATCTAAAAATTGCACACGACTCTAGGAACTCACATATAAATATACTGTTCGAGTTAGAATATTAATTTTTAGTTATTTGAAACGCGTTTTTGCGTTTCAAAAGAAAAGGAAATGTTCTAGAAACAATTTATTAACTACACTTGTGCTTTCCACAATATATTGTTGAAGTGAAAACTTCTTTAGCGGCGTTGCGCACTTTTTTTGGAATGGGTAAAATTTCAAAACTCGCGTGAGGACACGTTACCTAATTCGTAGGACAAAAATTTATAAGACGGCGCAGGGAACTTGCGCGAATGTTCGTGTTGTCATGTTTGTGTACGATAGCGCAATAAATAAATATTGTATTCTAACACATAAATGATAGTACTTCCATACTGATAATTAAAGCAATTCGTGCAAAGTTATTTACTAATCATTCCAAAATATAAAAAATGTACAACGTCACTTTTCAAGTTTTCACTTCTGCCGGTACTCCCGGAGTGCAACCCTTAGTTTTTTATTATTATGATTAAGCCAACCGGTTTCACTATTCCAGGCACATCAGTTGTTATAGCCCTGATGATGCTGGAATAGTGAAACCAGTTGGCTAAATTATAGTAAAAAATATGTTGTGGAAAGTATAAGTGTAGTTACTAATAGTTTCTAGAACGGAATTCCACCAAGCACCGACAGTAAAAAGTAGGTATAGAAATGATGTTCATTGCAAAGAAATAGAATGTAAAGATGTTTTGCGTAAACGTATATATGTGGTAGAATGTGATGCTTTACTAACAACACTTGGTGTTGGTCTTGGTGCTTTTTCCTGACAAACTGTAAGAGGCGATTATAAATGGTTGTGGTAGAATGCTATGCAGCAGCTTGACCGGGTTAGCTAATCAATACAAGCTGCCATCGTAAATGTTTTGACACCTTTGTCTACAGTCCGAAAATTAGATGAGTCGATAGACATCCACTTTAGCTTTAGCACCCGAACAAAAGGGAGCAATGTGCTTGTTCGCTGTATTATCTTTTAGAAAGACGATGTTTCATAATATTCTAGACGCTTATTTCACATTTGATCACCTCTGCAGTCTAGAGGTCCGGTGTTGGACTTTACTGCATAAGATCTCGAGTTCGATCCTCAAGTGGGGCAACCACAAAAGGTGCTTTTTTAAATTACCTTATACAATATTACGTAGGCCGGGATGTGATATGTGCTAGATTAGCGTTTGTAAGTTTGTCATCTAACACATAGTGACTATTAGTGTCTGGTTATTCGTGGGTGTCTTCGTCGTACCTCTGCCTACCTCTTCGCGGATACAAGCGTGAAGATACTTCATTCCATAGAAGCCAAAGAAAAAACAAAAATAGAATATCCTGGTGATAAATAATATTGTCAATAAATTATCAACCAAAGACTAGAAATTTCGGTTTATTTCCTGCGAGACTAACCACCAAACGTTCAAATTCCACGTAAGTATCTATCCTACTAATATTTTAACTGCGAAAATTTGTTAGCTACTCCTTCACGCAAAAATTGTTGAATCAATTTTCATGAAATTTGGCCCCCACATAGAGGGTAACTTGGTTAACACTTAAGATAGTTTTTATCCCGAAAAAATATTCCTGTGTGAACATTAACAATGCGGGTAACGCCGCGGGCAACAGCTAGTTGGCTACAAAAGTGTAATGGACACAATCAGATATACTCCTAGCCCTGAGAAGCCCGACACAACAGAAACTCTATCCGTGCGTGTGTCACCTCGCTTTGTTAGTCGAGTTTTGCGGTTAATCATAATGCGTTATTCAAAGTAGATTACTTCCAACCCTAACCCTAAGATAAGGGGATATGGTATTTTGTTACGTAAGTCGTAATGCCTCTGTAGTCTAGCGGTCCAGGTGTTGGACTGGACTTTATGAGGTCCCGGGTTCGATCAACCAAAAGAAATCTATGTTTTTTTTTTATTTTCTAATAATGTTTTTATTGTTTTGTTTTGTTATATGTATCCTTGTTTAGAATTGGATGTGTGCCAGGTTAGGATTAGGCTTGCCACCTACCACATTGTGGGAATTAGAGTCTGGCTAGTCGTGGGTTGTCTGGTGCCTTTGTCTTCCTTTTCGGAGAAATGGGCGTGAAGATACTATTTTATAAGTCATAATGAACAAAAATGTAAGGCCTATAGTTTAAATGGCTGACTGGGCTATATTGTCATGCAGGCAACTGGAATTGAAGATGACTGGGATAAGACGGTGGATTCCTATTAGGTAAAGTTGATGCAGAGCATTCTACCACATGCCTTGTTGTTAATGACTCATTGAACTTATTCTTTAATGTTACGCGGTACCAGGCAAAGAGGCGGACGGTCTATTCTAAACAGGGGACTCAGACCAAACCCGTGACTAGCAAAAGGCACTAAGTCCCACAATATGATAGGTGGCAAATCGCAAACCGGGCAGATATTCAATCCCAAATCAAGGCTGTTTTATTTTACTGTCTTATTAATAATTTTAGACTAAAGTACACCAAGGTTCAGCCTAGTTTTACAGTCTCTCAGATACAGACTTTAATATATCAACTGAACTTGACTGTTACTTTAGTATTTATTAACAAGCTTAGAGTATATTTTAAAAAAAGTATCTTCACGCCCATATCCCTGAAGAGGTGGGTAGAGACACAACCAGGACACCCACCACTAGCCGAAGACACTAAATCCCACAATGTGATAGGTGACAAGCCTATCGCAAACCGGGCACATATCCAATCCTGGGGATTTTTTTTTACTGAAAAATGGAAAACCACATATTCTTTTGTTGCCCGACCCGAGATTGGAACCCAAGACCTCATGAAGTCAAGGCCAACACCTGGACCGCTAGACCGCAGACGTCAACACGTGTATGAAGTCGCGGGCAAATACCAGTAAGTACATAGTATACCCATGTATAAATAAATTACACAGTTCAATGCTTATGAGTACGTAAGTATCCATTACGCACCCGGCTGTATCGTAAAGTGCTCAAGGAGAATAAAACCCCAAAATGGTTGGCGGCATTCGCCAGAGAATTCGACGTATCCACACTGTAATCGAAAACCGGGTACAAAATGCGGCGAATACAGCTAAAAGCCATTATTACAATCCAATTTCATACGTACTTTGAAAATGAGGCCAAATTGGAGACGAAAAATACCTTATACCCTTACAAGAGTCGGCGATTCCTAAGCGCTAAATTCGTCCTGACTTCTCGGGCTGAGCACTCTACTCAACCCACAAAGACCGGTGAAGTTGTAAAAACCGCAGGGTTGGCAATAAATTAGTCATTTTCAAAAAAAAAACACTGACTTTCAGTATCTTCACGCCCATATCCCCGAAGACGTAGGCAGAGGCACAACCAGGGTACTCACGACTAGCCGAAGATACTGACTTTTCGTTTCGTTTTTTTCGTTGGTCGAGTGGCTAGCGTACACGCCTAACTTAACTGATCTAACGCGAGGCTCGGGTTCGATTCCCGACGGAGGCACGCATTTTTGTGATAAACATTTTAATGTCTGCATGTCCGGGGTTGGGTGTTTATTACATTTATTCTTGTATTTATTTAAGTATCTCTATGTATTAGTATCGTTGACTAACACCCATAACACAAGCATATAATTTGCTTAGTTTGGGATTAGATTCAATTTGTGTAACTTGTCCAGGAATATATTTTATTTTTATTTATTAATTTATTTATTTTTATGTGATAAGACAGCGAAGTTAAAAGACAACTGTGGTCTAGAGACAACAAAGATGTTCGTGCGTCGGTTTATTTAGACTGGTGTTACTCTATTATTCAAGTCTACCGTCCACCCTACTCTCCGAACCGCAACATAACGGAATAGGTAAAGCGCTGGATTCCTACCAGGGGGCTGGTTAAGTATCTGTTTAGTAATGATCACTGGGTAAAGTGTACATCCAATATCTGTCGTGTCACGTATTTCGTGTTTGCTATCTCTATTGTATTTCTATTGATCACAGGAGATAGCAAATACAAAACACGTCATTTGACAGCTGTTTTATGTACACTTAACCCAGTGATCATCACTAAAATGATACGCAATCAGTCCCCAGGACTATTTGCAAACCCGGAATTTTAACCATCAGTGGTCTTCAACACAGAATCTTTTTTTTAAAGTGGACTGACTGGCTGCATATCAAGCAGCCAGGAAAATAAGCATTCGTGTGTTTATCACTAACACTGTGACCTTGAGTAGGAGCTTTACAACTCGCTTCGTTACCACCACCATACTGTCCTGCTGAGAAGAAAACACAAGTCAACATTTTTAAAAATCATTTTAATTACATTTTTGGTCTCAGCAAAAAAAAAACACATATCACCCGGATGTAATGCACCTATGCTTGTCTAAAAAACATTTTTTTTTGCTGAGTCCAAAAGTGTAATTAGGCTGATTTTTTTAAAAATTGACTTATTTTTTTCTTAGCAGGGCAGCATAGTAGACGCACAGAATTTCAACTGTACAGCTTTATGACACACAATAACATGTAGACATTACGCATACTAGTTTGTGAATATATAATTATCGAAATATACGAAACCAGACTAGCTGGCTGGATGCATTTCAAACTGAATTTCAAGGAAGTCGGTCATTCCAATCTGAAATCAAGAACCGTGCCATAAGGTGGTTTACCTTTGTCAACGTTTCTAGAAAACATTTTATCTTGGAAGATTGTACCGAGCCAAATACGTACAGAGAAAATAGACAATAAAAGGGATTGTTTGCGACAGAATAAAATAAATTGAATTCTAACTTTCCTATCTTTCAAATCTCTCTTTTTTAAGCACCAGTTTATTTTTTAACACAGTTCAAGATCTATCACAGTTATAAGTTAAATGCTAAGCATTTTATTGCTCTAAACTGAAAAACACTATTTCAGCGATTAATTTTGAAGTATTAGCAGTTGGACTTATAATTTTTGTAATTAAATTAAGGTTAACTGTAGAAGTTGGTAAATTCCAATTTTGTTGTCAGCCATTACCATTTAGGAAGTACGCACCGGTAACACATGTGGTTTTTTTCTAAGAGCTCATTAGACCGGATATCTTTGAAAATTAATGTCAAAGGAAAAAAAAGTTTACGTATTTTCAATGAAATATTTATAGAATATTTTTAACTAAATTATGTTTTTTCATAAAAGTCGACAGATTAAATACTAAAAGAGCTATGACAGAAGACGAAATAATCTAAAATCGCCCCTAATTATAATTCTTGTAATAAATTTCAATAGCTTAGATTTTTGAAATTGCTTGGTTTAGCGGAGTGACCACTAAATTTGGTACTAAGGAATCCGTTCACGACATTCGGCTACAGAATTTAAAAAAAATGATGATTTTTTGTTAACATACGAGTATCTTGCACTCAAGCGATATAATGTTACAATAATAATTACATTAACAAAATGGTTAGCCATACAGCTCCAGACAGCAATGTAGGACGGGGCCGCCTTAGCGCTAAATAAACCCAAGTGTATTCGGTTACGTAAATCTAACCGTGAATCATAACGCTAAGTGCACGCGAGAATTACCGCGAGAATTACCTCGAGAATTACCGCTAGAATTACCAAGCTAAACGTAATTCAATTACGAGGGTGACGGCTTGTCGCAAAAATATTGTATCTAAATTGTTTTTCATACGATTAGTCGCGATAGTCGTGACAATGTTGGACGGTTACAAAGAAAAGGTTTCAGGACATAAAGCGTCACTTTGCTCCTCTCTTCGCGATTTAATCACAAATTTTAACTATTAACCTTCCGGCCGCTGCACAGCGACCCACCTGTCACCTTTATGAACAGTTCCTTTACTCTTTGCCTTTTTCATCTATGTTGTCTATAGACTACGGTTGTATCTTACCATCAGAAAAGCCATGTCCTTTGTTCGATGATCCATCACAAAAAAAAATATTACAGTGTCGTGATACAAGTAGTCCGGGTAGGAATCCACCACCTTTCATATATCTGCCGTCATAATGACGGGTAGCAGGTAGACTTGCACGATTAGCACCCAGGCCATAGGACAGCGAAGCCAAAAGCCATCAGGAGAAACTTATGCCTTTTCATTGACTTAAGCCGGGTACTCACTAGAGAACCGTAACTATACATGCGTGATACAGTAACGAGGTTCTAGTGTGTACGCTTTTTACAATTACGGCTCACGACGGCGCCAGAACGCTTTCTTTATGTGTCATAAAAAGTATCTAGACGTACAAAACAGTAGTCATTTCAAAAAAAATGTATCGTAAAAGTACACAAACACACACACACGCACACAGACCCGTCAAACTTATACACACCTATTTTCCTGTGGGGATTAACAACAGCAGAATCCGGAAGGATTGAATCCCTTTTTGGCGAAAACAGCATCTTAATCCCCGATAGAAAAAGTTTCACATTTGTGATAAACATTCTCCTTGCACAAGTTATGGGTTATCCAGAACGTATATTTATAGAAGTTTACCACACTTACTGAAATTATGGGAATTATTAGACAATAAAAGAAACATACGGATAGACGGCGGTTTGCGGTCTTATTGTGCGTTTTAAACAACACGGACGTTGAACTTAGCATTTTAACCCCCGACGCAAAAAGAGTGGTGTTATAATTTTGACGTGTGCCTGTCTGTGGCATCATAACTCCCGAACGAATGCAGTGATTTCAATTTAGTTTTTTAGTAAAAAGGTAACTTATGTGCGAGTGTTCTTAGACATGTTTGATGAAAATCGGTTGAACCGTTTAAAAGTTGTGGGGAGTGAAAGTGTGGAGATTAACCAAAATTTTTTTTACTTTTTGAAGGGAAATTAAATTATTGTGTCGGGGTTTTTTTAATTTTAAATCATTATCAAATTTCGGAAATCTAACAACCAGACAGTCACTTATAACTAGAGGATTCGATCCCGGGATCCCGAAACCTGGGATTCCGGGATCCCGGTCATATTTTAGTCCCGAAATTTTCTGGATTAAGTTTCATAAATCCCGGGATTTTCGGGATTTACAGAATTTTTACAAATATGAATACAAATGTACCTGAAATGAAACGTCCTTACTTTCATTTGATGTTTTGACGGCCATCTTGTACACGCTGCTGATTTCATTTGTACTTGCTAACGACCGGAACTACAGTATTACGTGTAAAAACCGCTTTACATCGTGCAAGTAGTGATACTTTTTGTTAATTGGTGACAATCAAGGATTTTTTTTTGAAATAACAATCATTAATATGTCTGAGTGAATATAGATGAAAAATAACGAACGTTATTTTCTGTATATTTAAGAGGTTGTCTCATCAAGGAATATAAATACTCTTTAGCAAAATACTTAAATGATCTTTTCATTTCAGTTAAATATAAAGAACAAAACAATGTCATCATTCAACGAAAGTTTTTGTGTCAAACATAAAAAAGATAAAGATGTTATGTCAGTGTGATCTATTTAATTAAAAATATGTACCTATATACATTGATCTCTTTAGCGTATTATAATCTTTTATATAGTACTTCTGAACAAGTTTTAAGAAGTCGATTTTTTTTAGTTGTAAAAAAATTAAAAGCTAGACAATTCTGTAGTGTCAGTCCAGTCAGTTTATCAGAATAAGTATAATTTCTTTTTGTTTTCTAAAGATGTAACTAAAGATAAAAAAATTGCTTTTGATATTTTTTAACTGTCTTTTTCTTACCACTTTCTAGAAAGTACAATTCACCAATACTGTCCCGGGATTTTCCCGGGATCAACTGTATATAATCCCGAAATCCCGGGATTAGAAACATCGACCGGGATCGAATCCTCTACTTATAACACGAAACTTGACAATCCGTTCTCATTCTTTGATAGACAATCAACTGTGTAGCGAAACATGTTGAAACTTTGTTTTTTTTTCTTCATTTTATTTTCGTTTTTTTTTTAATCTTTTTTATGTGCAAAGATAGCGAACAAGCACATGGCTCTGCTGATCGTAAGAGATAAACGTAGCCTATAGACACCATAGATGTTGTAGGCTGTTTGTGGTGTTAAGAAAATTAAACAAGTCTTATTGACTACCCTACTATTCGGACCGGAAAATGGCAATATTCCTGTCTGCTAGACTATATATTAGCAACCAAGCAATCTTATTAATAGGTATCTCGACTACGTGTGCAAATCTACCGGCTATCCTATAACCATCACGAAACACGACCACGGCATGCACTGACCTTTATCAGCAGTAACGGGTAAGGGCGATGGTACCGATCCTGGCGAACTCTACCACCTATTCGTACTAGCGTAACAATCTAGGATCAAAATCCATCCACTGACTAAGCCTAGGACATCATATCGGGCGATAGGCTCATGATATCTCGACACCGGAAAAAAGTTTTTCATCACATACTTCACAATTGTATTATTATCTTTCCGCCCATATCTTCAAAGAGGTAGGCAGAGGCACAACCAGGGCGCCCACGACTAGCCGAAGACATTAAATCCCACAATGTGATAAGTGGCAAGCCTATCGCCAACCGGGCTCATATCCAATCCCGAACAACATTTATTTTATTAGGAAATTGGAAAAAACCCCTTTTTTTGTTGCCCGACCCGCGAATCAAGCGCAGGTCCTCATGCTGTCAAGTCCAAAAACTGAACCGCTAGACCACAGAGGCGATTCAATTTTACTAATTATAATTAATTCAATTTGTGATTTGCCAACTATAACTTCCCTGTATTTTCTTAAGAGCATTTACTTCCCATGATGTAGAGGAAGTCAGGCAGGTCTGCCAAGATCATGAGATTTGGCACTCGATACTCTCTACCTTGTCCGTAAGAGCCTTGCGTGAAGACATGTAGGAAAGGAAGTATATATACGAGTACTGAATTGTTTCGTTGATTTGTATTCCTTTTGTAAGTCCTTTTCTCTGATGTCATGTTTTTCCCCGTGTTGGTCCGGGATCCTTTGTAGAATAGATCATCTGCCTTCCTTGCCAGGCAGCTCGTAAAAGGCGAGCATATGCTCACCGTCTCTAACACCGTGACATCTCACTAGGTGGTAGAGTTTAGCAGCGACTCGCCCGGATTGGTACCACCGCCTTATCTATTCCTGCCGCCATAACGTCATGACGTGTTCCGGTGCGGAGGGTAAGGTAGCCCGTAAACTTACTTTTGCTCTAGGCCTAACATCCCGGCGTCAGGTTGGCAACGCACCATTACCACCTTTGGTGTCTCTAGGCGGCGTGAATTTCTTAACATCAGGAAATCCGTCTGCTCATTTGCCTTCCAATATCATAAAAAAAAAGTCATACCAACAATAACTACATTTAATGAATAAATCAAGTTGATAAAGCGCTTCTGACGAACCAGCAGATGCCGGTGCGATCTGCTCAAGTCAGATCATTCCGGTGGACGCTCCCCAAGCTTCCGCTCACAAACGGCTTTAGTTCAACGACCAGGTTTAACAAGACCATCAGGCCACACAATGTGTCAGTCTCTTTTACGTTAATTGGATAGCAAACAGATAGATTTTCTGATGGTTATATAGCCAAGCATCAGAAATATCTACAATGTCTGTTAGCAATGGTTTTGATCAACCATCAGGGCGATATGTTCACATTGTAATAAATACTACTAATGCCACGTTGAATTAGCCTTTGCCTTACTCTATTTTTATTAATAAGACGGCATGTGTTTACCGGTAACACTTTTCTCTATATTGAAAAACTAATGATGAGTACTAAAGTGATAGCGGCACGAAGTGTTAATCCTTTGGTACTAATCCGGTGGTTTTTGGTATTTGGTAGGTAGGTGACAATTTTATTTACTTAGTCTTAGTCTTATTAGTGACAAACTAAGCGACAATTGCATGTTACTAAAAAGAAAAACTACGCGGAATTGAACTTTCAAAAATATGTACTAAACCAGTTGTAGCGGCTACGCCAGCGTAATATTTTTGTAACAAATCACACAATTTGATATTACCTCAAAAGCATGCAAATTACATGGGTCTGTTATGAGTGTTAGATGTCGACACTAATAATTAGAAATTCTAAATAAGTCCAGTATAGTTTAATAAACACCTAGACCGGGAAATACACACATCAATGTTCATACACAAATGCCAGCTCCTATCGGAAATCGAACCCGAGTCATGAACGTCTGTGAAATTAGTACACTTAACCCTCGCCCAAAGAGGGGCATAAAAGAGGCTCTATCACTTAAGGCTGTATTCCATCAGGACACCATAGCGACGCAATCAGTAGCGCCACCATGGTGTCCGTAGGCCACCAAACTAGACACCATACC
>NJDD01003146.1:185482-214547 GCA_002245505.1 Calephelis nemesis
GTGTGTAAGTGTGAGTGTGCGTGTGTGTGTAAGTGTGAGCATGTGTGTGTAAGTGTGCGCGTGTGTGTGTGTTATGCATCTTGCATCATCACCATAACTTTTGAACAGATCCATCAACAAGTTCAAGACTTCAAACCTATTAGTAAATAGCACATATAAATAATAGGTAGTATGTATGTATATAACATCAAACATTTATTATTTTTTAATTTTTAGTTTTGAAGTCTGTTTTTATTAGTTATGGTCTATTTTTTCCATACAAACTGTTAGTAGCTGTTTATGTCAGATCATACGAAGGTTGGACAGTGTACTCGTAATAATAATTTCAGTGTCAGATTGAATAATACATAGTAATGTAGTTTAATTAAATAATTTCAACAGAGAATCCGTCTGCTTGCTTCTCTCTTGCAAAAATTGCAATGAAATATTATCAAATATTAATTTAATTTATGTCCATGTCAAACTTAAGACGCTAGCTTATTACAATTATTTATTGAAACTTAATACACATTCATCATTTATCATTCTATACCTCAATATAATTATATTTTTAATTAATAAAAGTAAAAGTAAAACCCCTAAGTCAAGCATATTCACGCCCATTTCGCCGAAGAGGTAGGTAGAGACGCAACCATGACATGATAATGTGATAGGTAGCAAGCCTATCTCAAACCGGGCACGTATCCAATCCCGGGCAAAATTATTTTTATTAGAAAATTGAATGTACATATTTTCTTTTCTTTAATGTTACTACAATATTTAATATTCTATTCTTTAATCGTAAGTCCTAAAAGTTGTGGAGAAAATCAAGCACAGTATTGTTACAACATCAGATTAGTCATTTACAAACACATATGCCCTTACTCATGCGGAAACAAAATATATGTGTATGTTACATGATACACTGTGACCAGCTCAGTGGAATACTATGGTAATTGTACTAGAAAATTGGTGTTTCGGCTACGTTATTTCCTTTTTAAACTTTAATCAGGGCTCGAGGCACAAATTGCGCGTGGGCTTGCCATATGAATGAATTTTGCAAATGCGCTGTGTTTCACTTAGAATACACTCGTATGGTCCGGTTTATGGACTGGACTAGGGTTGCCAATCAGAATAAAACCGACTAGCCAGCAGAAATTTTCAAGTTAGTATTAATTTACTTTTTAAATGCGCTGTGGTAGTTAGCTTCTAGCTAGTCGCCTCTGTAGTCTAGGGCTTCAGTTGTTGGACTTGACTGCATAAGATCCCGGTTTCGAATCCCGGGTCGGGCAATAAAAAGAAAATTTGGGTTCTCCAATTTTATATTAAAAAAATGTTGCCCGGGATTAGATATGTGCCCGGATGGCGATAGGCTTAGGGACTTCGTGTATTCGGCTAGTCGTGGGTGCCCTGGTTGTGCCTCTGCCTACCTCTTCGGGGATATCGGCGGGAAGATACTGCTATGCTAGTTAGTGCCTATCCAATTACACCACAAAATGCACAAAAATAAGCTCTGGTTTACAGGAAATTAAATGTATATTATTTATTTGCGGAAACCGTACGTTATGAACTTGTAATAGAAATATTAAAGCATACCAACACATTGTACCACATTGTAGTTTACAAATATTTAATTAATATTTATACAATAAAATTATTTACATATATTAAGGAAACTACTTATTTATATTTAATACACCATTTCCAATTCTATCCAGTCAAAAGAAGAAACTGGACAAGGGTTGCAAAAACAGAATAAAATTATAAGTTAGGACAAACATCCACTTCACATCTATGTATTCGAATAAAAAATGTGTTGAATTTTGATCTAGTATTCCGGTGTACACTCCAACCTACTGGACTACACTATCCTAATCTTTATAAAATAAAAGCGAGAGTTTGTTTGCTTGTTTGTTACTTTTCACGAAAAAGCTTGAGAACCGATGTTCATGAAATTTGGCACACACGTAGAGGGTAACTTAGATTAAAACATAGGATATTTTTTATCCTGAAAACATTTCCTGTGGCACCATTAACCACGCGGGCAACAGCTAGTTCACAACGAAAGGCTCGCAAAATCTATACATACGTTATTTTGTAATTCGAATTAGTATCTGCTGGTTTACTCTTTACCAATGACTTGATGAGCTATATTATAACCAGTGCTGCCTCTTACTAGCCGTCTGAATGAGAGATGGTCTATTTTACTCAGCGGATCCCAACCAACATACCTACCAAAAACCAGAATAGAACCGAAAATTTGTCAATCAAAAATCAATTTAATTTTATATATCGGTATCACTGAATTGGCCTAGTTCAGCCTCCAGAAATTTTCAGGACCTGTGTTCGATCACCGGGGCGAGCAACAAAGAAAAAAAATTGTATTTTCATTTTTTTAATAACGATAGAGCGGATTGGATAATTGGTAATAGGCTTACAACTTAACACATTGTGGGACTAAGTGTTTTCGGCTAGTCGAGGTTGCCTTGGTTGTGCCTCTTTTTACCACTTTGGGGATATGGACATGGCAAAAAAATTCAATTATAATATCGACTGAGGTTTTGCAAATCTGCTTTCTTGTACTCAAAATTCGTCTGAGTATCCTACCTCTCTCGTAACCACTCAATACTTTCGATTGCAGGACTGGACTAGGGTTGCCAACCAAAAGAAAAATAAATATAGAAGACGAAAGCCGTAATTAACAAGGTTTTAGTTTGCGAAGAAGATAAATAAATATCCCTGGAAAAGTTACACTAATTTATTCTAACCCCAAAGTAAGCAAATTATATGCTTGTGTTATGGGTATAAGTCAACGATTGTAATACATAGAAATACTTAAATAGATACCAGAATATGTGTAATAAAAAACCCAGACCCGGAAATGCAGACATCTGAATGTTCATCACACAAATGCCTGCCCCCGTCGGTAATCGAACCCGAGCCTCGCGGTTGGTCGGTGTAGTTAGGCATGTACGCTAGCCACTCGATCAACGCGACAAATAAGACACCAAGATACTACGTATAAGATACTAATATGTATAATTGTGTATTTCTAATTTTTTTTAGAACTTTTATTAGAAGTAGCGTTGGTAATTTTTGATCACATCAATATTTTCTTAAAACGAAGCAAGCGTCTATACAGTGAGTATGTTTAAAGGCAAATGCCCGGTTCTTTGAGACTAGCACTAAGCACGGAGAGAGCAGATCCAACACGTGGAAGCTTGGGGAGAATTTAATCTAAAAGGAATGTGCGCATTCTTATACATTTGTCAGTAGCGACATATTTAGAAATTCTCGCTTCTTACGTCTCTCTTGACATTTTGTCTTGTGTTGAAGATAATTACATAATAAAATAGGTTAAACCTTTAACTGAGTTAGTTATGTATCCTTTTAACCCTAATTAAAGAAAAAGGAAGTTGTAGGTCAAGAAATAGTCTGATGAATCAGGGCCTTAGTATGTTATTACTAAGCAAATTTTTTATACTCCGTCGTTTCTCTTTATGTAAGAGACAACGTCGCCAAGAGATATCGAGCAAGTATAGGTGCATCACTATATTGTGGTCGAGGTGTTCTTTTCCATTCTAGCTAATGATATGCGAAAAAGTCGTAAAAAGAACGAGGTTGGCAAAATATTAGTCAGAATCAAAAAAAATATTTTTCTTAAAAAGAGCCATCAAAATCAGTTGCCTATTGTCGGAATTATCGTGTAACAAACATACAAAAGAAATTAAAAACTTCCTTCTTTTTTGGAGTCGCTTAAAAACGTTCCGGAAAGCAAACAAAACAGTAAAGAAATTGGTAAACAAAAATAACAAATGTTAAAGTATAAAACTACAATAGACTGCTCCCAACCCAACCGTATCGTGTTATTTCGTAGTCTAGGAGCACGGATACTTTCCGGACATCTTATTGAAATCTCTGAAGCAGAAAGATATCTTGTATTATAAACGAAAATGCCGTGAAGGCCTCGTACGACTTTTTTCGTATTTCTTTTCCGACATATTTGGAAATTCATTTGGGATTTATTTGTAATAGAGTTTCTTTGGGAGAGACGACGGAGTAAATATATAAGATGCTCCTCCAGAAGACTAAGTCTACATTATCCGTTATTTCGCAACTGGATATATAAAAAAGAAGTAAGATCATAAGGTTATTTTGTTACGCTGAAACCTTTTTTCAGTGTTTCATCTTTCATATTACAAAAAGCAAACGACGTTCCTGATAGTAAGAGAAAACAGTTGCCTTCACCACAGATGGTTCGCTATACTGTTTCTATGTTTCGCTATACTATATCAGGATCTTAGCCAATGTGTGTAAGCTAATGATAAAAATGATAACAGCAAACAATGACGCTATGACGTCAAGTAAAGGTAAAAGGTCAAATGTATATAAGAAAGTCGTGTTAGTTATACTATTTAAAACTCAAGAACACCGATTTGACTGTAAATTGATGGGGAAGTTAAGAACCTTGAGAAGGACATAGGGTATATTTATCTCAGTAAATAGCAAGGAAACTAGGAAAACGTTTTAATTTTGATAATGTTGAAATCAGCTTTTTTGGGTACCAGATCGGAGTACTCTATCAGCAACACATAGACACGGTGTTATTGATTATGACTACAACACAGATTTGGCTGAAAAATAATGAGGAAGTAGCTTAAAACCTGGAGAAGAACATAGGGTACATATTTTTATCTCGTTAAATAACGAGGAAACATATAGTACGACACAACGTATAGTATTTCCCATACAGACGGAACGAGTGGAACGAAATTCGCGGGAACCGCTAGTATTATGATAAATTTCAGTGTTAATTGATAGGTTCGGCTAGTCGTGGGTGCCCTGGTTGCGCCTCTGCCTACCGCTTCGGGGATATGGGAGTGAAGATACTATAATTGATAGGTTGGGAAACAATGAGACCAGCTTCCTTATGAACCAGATCGAAGTTACACCACCATCAAGACATAGACACGGTATTATTGATTACGAAACCGTCGCTCGTCTCTTACGAGGAAATGACCGAATTTTTTTCGAAAGTGCCAGGAAACAACACAATATATCTTTTTCACCACAATAGATTAAGGTTGTTATTCCCAAATATGACGAATTATTTTACAGACGGATGTTTATCAATCCACCTTCAAAGATGAATGATAAACTCGTAGATAAAGCTAAAAATTACCTATATATTATATAAAAGTAAGTCGTGTTAGTTACACTATTTATAACTCAAGAACGACTAAACCGATTAGGCTAAGAAATTGGTAGGGAGGTAACTTAAAACTGAGAGAAGGACATAGGATACTTTTTATCCTGTTCAATTGTGAGGAAACTGGGAAAAATAACATTTTAATTTTTCCCATACAAACTGAACGGGCGTAACGAAGTTCGCGGGAGCAGCTAGTTTTGTGATAAAATTTTTAATAAACGGGTCTATTTAATTTTGTTTTGTCTCATGTTTCTAAATGACCTTTAAGATACAAAAAAGGAACCAGATAGAGACAACCGTACCGCGGTCTACAGACACCATAGATGTTATAGGTCCGTCGCTGTCTTGTCACCGGCCAAGACAGCGACTGTCGCTGTCTTGGCCAATATACATAATGCTAATCTACTGGAAGAATCTTTGTCACACCACAGTTCTAAACACAGCCATTACAGCAACAGGGATAAATATGTCGGTATATCCCTATCTGGGCAAGTTACTGCTGAACATTTTACGACCAGTGGTATTGTTGGTAACGTAATGACTGATGAAGCCTATTCTTGTCTGTTACGATCTGCTAGACTAGGAAGCAAATGATCTATTCTCTATCAGTTAGTAAGTTTGCTTCCTCGCTTAGCTATCTTTACGCCTATTCCTTAATGGAGTAGGCAGAGAGTATAAGCGCCAAATGTCACATTCTTGTAGTCCAGTCTAGCTTCCTTCATATTAATTACCGTTTTTATACAAACACGCCAGTTTTGAACAATCCTGATATCACCTGGTAAGCTCGCTTGTCTTGCAATCCTTTTTTTTAATATCCCTGGACAAGTTACACAAATTAAATCTAACCCCAAAGTAAGAAAATTATATGCTTGTGTTATGGGTCTTGGTCAACGTTAGTAATACATAGAAATACTTATAAGATACCAATAAATTTAATAAACACCCAGACCCGGAAATGCAGACATCTAAATGTCCGTCACACAAATGCCTACCCCGGTCGGGAATAGAACACGAACGCCGCGGTTGGTCTGTGTAGTTAAGCGTGTACGCTAGCCACTCAACCAACGAGGCGGTCCTTTAAAAAAATCAATACGCAAACACAGTAATTTACAATTTTATAAAATCTCGTGTTTCACCTGCAGGCGGCCATGTTTAAGTGGATTACTGGCAACAGGCCGTAAATTTCAAGCAAACCTGGCGTCATGTACAAACTGTTAACACACTTAAAGCTTGCCCGTTTGTAAGTTCAAACGCCAATATATCACGGGAACATAATTATTTTAAACTAGCTGTCCCGGCGAACTTCGTTACTCTCGTTCTGTTAGTATGGGAAAACCTAAAATGCTGTTTTTGAAGTTTCCTCGCAGTTTTTCCTTTTTTCTTAAAAACCTTCCCTGGAATTCCACAAATATTTTAAACCAAATTAAGCAAAACCGGTCCCATTGTTGTCGGGATTTAGCGAGACTAAAGCAGCCATTGATTTTTAAATATAAGAAGAAGAAGATAACACTAGCAGCTTTACACTGCTTTACCTGCGCGATTCTACCAAACCAAGTATAATGAAACAAGTGATATGACTTTTAGATATTGCATAAATCTATAAACGCATAATAATAAATAAACCCTTCTGCTTGTTTGCCTTCCAATATCATAAAAAAATACAATTTCATATGGTTTAAGATTTTTTAAAATTTGTTCGAAGAGGAGGACGTTCAAAATTATTAGTGATATTTCCGCTGAGCATCTACTAAACTTATATGTGCCATCTTTTTCAAATGAAACAAAACGAACATTTTAGACAAGTCAGTTTAATCCGGACATATCTAGGTGCTCGTAACGTTTTTAATCAGCGTTTTACGAGGAATAGGTTAAGTTTCGCCACATACATGTGGGATTCTTTTACGGAAACCCTTTACGCCCACACATACTTACCCATACACTCAAATTCCGTACGGAATAAGTCCAAATGTATGTGATAGTTCCATAAATTTGTATAAATTCAATAGGTTCGACTTTTTTAAAGGAATTTCGTATAAAAATTCCGAATTTATAAGGCAAGCTAAATCTGTAGAAATACTTTAAACAAACTAATCTGAAAAAAAACAAACATGTTTTGTCTCTTTCTATTAGTACCGTTTAAAGGAAGACAGCAATAACTCAAAATATATAGGAATAACTAAAATATTATACTAAATGTGAGCAATATAATTACCAGCAACGTCAAAATCGTTAAAGATCAAAAATAGTCATGGAGTCCGCCAACATCGTCTTTGGGTTTACTATGAGTTATATATAACATAGGTAACCCGACAGACGTAAGTTTTAGTTTTTAGCATAAGAATAGGCCAACCTTTGATTACTGGAATATAGATAATTGAATCATTTTGCTAGTATAATTTAAGAGACTACATTGGTAGAGTCCGATTGGAAGCACCCGCGTATCTTTCCAGTCGCTTTGTCGTATTCCCTTTTGTAGGATAGCACGACCCCTTAGCGCAAAATCCATTGCATACAAATGCGAAGTATTTCCGTTTATTATTACTAAATGGGTCTTTAATAAAAGTTCAAATATCGACTATTTTTTTTGTACATAAGCGACCCCCTAGCTAGCTAGCACATTTCCAAAAACAGAAAATCTTGGACATTAGATAATTGTTATGTACTCTTAAGTGCCCCTTGACCATCGCTGGATAAAATTTTATAATGAGTTATCCAGTTAATAAAACAGTGCTTCGAACTCAGGATTAAATATTTAGTTTGCGAACGTCCAAGTGGTCTTTGAACCACTAACTTGAAGTAAAGTGGCATAAGCCCATTCAGTCAGCAGATTCTGTGGCTGGAAAATCTTTATAGATTTTAAAATCTTTTTTATCGTCACAGAATCTGCTGACGGATTACTTAAAGTTTAAGATGACTGATAATATGAAGCATGGGAAGGATATTACATACATCATGTATTCTTCACGCCAAGTCCCTTACGGGTTAAGGATATTACACTGGTTACTAAACTTTCAAACGTACTGACTAAAACCGACAGCACTTACCACGTAATGAGCATCTAAGTTCTACCCAGACAAAGGGAAATAAACAAATGCATCCCCACCATACAATTACGAAATAGAAATTTAAACAAACAAAATTTAAAGAGGGCAACCGGTTTGGATCGATCACAAGGCGGCTATACCAAAACTAGGCTACAATAAGTTATACGGAAAGTCTGCAGACGTAAGGGGCGCGACGCGACCTATAGTTATGTAACATCCAACCATCCTGTCTCAATCAATACAGTACTTCAAGAAAGGCTAAGGCACGGTGAAGGGCTTAAAACGCTAACTGAAAACCCAATTCATAAAGATTCTGGTCCTCCTGACATGTATTATGTAGTATATTCTATCGTTATTCAAAACCATCTGCCTTCCTACCAGACAGTTCGTAAAAAACTATCTACAAACCCAAATCTCTGAAAAGGTGGACATAGGCACAGCCAGGGCACCCACCCACGTCTAGCCGAAGACTCTAGTCGCACAAAGTAATAAGTGGCAAGCCTATTACCAACCGGAAACATGTCTTATCCTTTATTACAAAATTGTAAATAGTTATACAATTTTCTGTTTTTTTGTTGCCCGATCCGGGGATCGAAAACTGGACCTTAAGAAGTCAAGTCGGACGTAAAACCGCTAAACCTCAAAGGCGATTAAAAATTTCCTAAAAGACGAGAATAGGTTCAAGTGGTCCTTACAAACAAGATCACCGGTGGTAGGGATCCATCATCTTACCTATTCCTGCCGCAATAACGACTTATCATGTTCCAGTCCAGGGGTTAGGGTAGCCGGTAGGTGGTTTTGCTCCATTGACATACCAGCCAGGCCACACGACAGCGACGCACCTAAAATTTATGGTGTATATAGACCACACCCTTCTCTTACCATCAGAAGTGCCGTATGCTTGTTCGCTGACCTCACATAAAGAAATAAATGATTTATTACTAGCGCCCGCCCCTGCTACGCACGGGTATTTAATATACCTATAAACCTTCCTCTTCAATCACTTTATCGATTAAAAAAAACCGCATCAAAATCCGTTGCGTAGTTAAGTTAAGCATTTTGTATGCTTGCTTGGGACATAGGGACGGAGAAAACGAATTTGTTTCATACTATGTAGTGTTAATAATTCGCTAGTATTGTGTTTAAGAGTGCGTAAAATTACATAACCGATCTCGATTTACATGAAATCGAGATTTAAGAGTCACCCTACGACGACGAACTCATCGCCATAGCTTTAATTTTTTTTATGATATTGGAAGGCAAACAAGCGGACGGATTTTATGATGGTAAGAAATTCACGCCGCCTAGAGTCACCAAAGGTGGTAATGGTGCGTTGCCAACCTGAGGCCGGGATATTAGGCCTCGAGCAAAGTTAAGTTTGCCGACTACCTTATCCTCCAAACCGGAACACGTCATGACGTTATGGCGGCAGGAATAGGTTATGCGGTGGTACCAATCCGGGTGAGTCGCTGCGAAACTCTACCACCTAGTCAGATGTCACGGTGTTAGTGACGGTAAGCCTATGCTCGCCTTTTACTAGCCGCCTGGCAGGAAAGCAGATGTCTATTCTACGAAGGAGCTCGGACTAACACGGGGAAAATAATTTAAATATTTCACCCAACAGTCTTGTTCAATCAACACAGTACTTCAAGAAAGGCTAATGAACGGGAAAAGCTTTTAAGCATTTACTTGGTCTTCGCTCCTCTTGACATCTTTCTAAATTTGTATAATCAATATTGTCAATAATCAAATATCTTTGTTGTGGGGGTGCGAGAATCTCATCCCCCGGTGTCAAGGGGATTGTCTACTTTACCATCCTCTGTTACAAAAAACTTCTAACCTTTCCGAGAAAACGATCGGATGGTTTAATTTTCAGACATAAATATCGAAAGAGAGGGTTATTATTCCATTAAACACCACTTCCATATTTTCATCAACACAAATATTTTACGTATAATATTGAATCTACCCTTTTTTTGGTCATCGCATCATGCATGAACGAAAAGACCAATTCTGTATTATTTTTTTTTGTTGTGTAAATCAGGAGAAGCTTTATAGGAAAAAAAAACAATATTCATAGCTAGGGCACCGTGTCGGCTCATCTAATATGATCAATCTGAAGTGTTTTAACCTATCACAAATAAAATTGGGTTATCAATTCGACTGTATTTTTTTTTATTTTTTTGTCTTAATCTACATAAGATTACGCGATTACTCAGACTATAGGCCAACCGAAGAGGTAGTCAAGATAAGTAAAAAAACATTATAAATCATAACTCAAAAACCACTAGTCGGATCATTATCAAAATTATGTAGGATAATTTCGAAATCATTCATCTGAAAAAAGGAAAAGAAAGTAACAAATCTCGACGTAGTACCCAATGAAATAGTTGTAGTCGGTTTTATCAGTTTTACTGCGCTTAATTATTGTTTATTTCAATTTAGTAATCACTGTAATAACAGTGAATTTAAAATATTCTTTTGGCCAGTCTAATATTTGTGGTAGGCTGCTCTCATCATACTATAACCTGCAAGTATGAGAATAATACATACAAAAGCTTTATTCGTGGATATAAATGCTGTTATATCACCACCCCAAAAACTTTCTGTATACTCTAAAAATAAATATCAACTTTGTAACCGTAAATAATAATTGAACGCAAAATCCAGTTTCAGTCCGGCGCCACCACATTGCCAGCAAAATGCGAATTTATTTGCCCTAAAATTTCAGCATGATTTGCGAATTTATAGTTTACCCGCTTAGAGATCAAAAGTGTAAAATATTTTTCCTTGACTGAGAGTATATCCAGCAATTCGTCTTACTTTCCACACTAGGAATACTGGCGCAGTAATAAATTTTTCTGGGACGTAAAATGCTATTTCGTAATACTGTTTACGAAACGCGACAGGCATTTTTGATATCGAACCTTTTGCAATATTGAGCAATACAGAATTTATGTATTAAGTACTAGCAGTTTCACGCAGCTTCGCCTGCGTAACTTGGCTTTTACTGCACCGATTTTGATGAAACAAAACCTATGTCACTCAGGGATAACGTAGCATTCTAAGGGTGAAAGAATTTTTGAAATCGGTCCAGTAGTTTCGGAACCTATTCATTTCAAACAAAAAATCAAACATTTCCTCTTTATAATATTAGTACAGATAAGTTAAGTTTAAGTACAAACTTTTCTCAGTGTTGGTCCGGATTCCTTTGCAGAATAGACCATCTGCCTTCCTGTCGGGCTGCTCGTAAAAGGCGAGCATACGCGTACCGTCACTAGCACCGTGACATCCTACTAGGTGGTAGTTTCGCAGCGATTCGCGCGGATTCCTACCTACGCCTTATCTAATCTTGCCGCCATAACGTCAGTGCTTGCCGTTGACGTGTTCCGGTTCCGGAAAGTTATTTGTTAACCGATGTTACGACTTTCGGCTAATAAGCAAGCCTGCCGGCTATTGTCCGTACTGGAACACCATCAACACTTCACCCTACAACGTAAATCTAACTAGAAGTTCGGTTAATAAATAACGTAGTCTGGGACCGTCGGTAATAAGCAGTGTTCTGTGGGTCGGGACGTTAATATATCACACCGTCACTTGTATCGCTAACGACTGTTAACAAACTAATTTAGTAACATGCAACAGTTTCCTAAACTAATATTTCGTCACTTCACAAGTTTTATTAATTAACATTTTACTAACAAAGCGTCAGTCGGCGTGAATGTTTTTGTGGGCTAAGTAGCTTTAGAATTAGTAACACAATGGTACTTTTTTTATGATATTGGAAGGCAAACAAGCAGAGGGATTTCCTGATGGTAAGAAATGCACGCCGCCTAGAGACACCAAAGGTGGTAATGGTGCGTTGCCAACCTGAGGCCGGGATGTTAGGCCTCGAGCAAAAGTAAGTTTACCGGCTACCTTACCCTTTAAACCGGAACACGTCATGACGTTATGGCGACAGGAATAGGTAAGGCGATGGTACCAATCCGGGCGAGTTGCTGCGAAACTACCACCTAGTGCTTTTGTGAGAGCTAAGTAGCTTTATAATTAGTAACACAATGGTAGTAATTCTGTTGTTGACAAACTAAACACATTTTTTATTTTGATTTTCCATAAAAAAAAACAAAAATGATGGACATTTTAGACATGACAGATAAGTTCAGACATGTCAACTTGTGATGTTTTTAATCAACGTTTTCCGAGGAATAAATGGAAAGTCTGTAGACTTGTTTTTTCAAATCTGACAGCACTAAATATGTTTTGTCTCTTTCTATTACTATCGTTGAAAGAAGACAGCAATAAGTTAAAATTTGTTTAGTCAGTGCGCACAAAATTATTTTTCTGCGTGCTGCTACTCTATAAAACTGCTTTGGAAATTAAGGTACCCAATAGCCAAAGCTCCTGGCCATAAGATAGCGATACAACACTAATATTGATAGTGCAGTACAGAAGAGACACCAGCTTGTTTACTATTTTATGAGATTGCTAAAATTTAAAATACGTTCCGTGATTTTAAGTCATGTAATTGAGCGATGGGGTCTATTTATTCCTACAACAAAAATAAGATTGTACTGAAACCAAATATTTTCTAAATTCCTTTTAAATTAAGAAAGCAGCACGGGGAGTTATGACCTAACCAATTTATTCCAAAAGCGGCGCGCCCACCCTCTACAAAGCCAATCTAGATAATAAAGTAACCTCCAAAAGTAATTGGATTCCCGATACTTATATTTATTGTAACAGGTAGACCTTCCGACTAATGACTAACTAAATTAAAACGCTACTAATAGCAAACAACAAATATTTATATTGATGTTAGTGTATTGTATTTTTTATAAATATGAATTGGCATTTACTAACATAAATACTAATGAAATTTTGAATTTATTCCTACTTTATATTAAAATAACAATGTTATCTGTAAGTTGACATTAAAAAAAAAGAAAAATTAGCAACTATCATGCATAAAGCTTTCTCTATCTCGTAGCACAAAACAACGAAAGGGTTTTCCGCGTAGCAGTCAACCTGCGAAAACGTAGCGTAGACAATTTCTGACGCCGCACTGCTCCGAAACAGCGTAGAGCCTTTTTCAAACTACGAGAAACGTAATTTCTCTTTCGTAGCACTCAAACTCGTAGCGCTTCGTTATTACAAACAGCAAGCTTAAGATTAATTAACAGTATAACAAGTTAACCTTTACAATCTGCAGCCGCAACGTAATTAAACGTGGAATAACACATAATGTAACTAATGAAAAAAGGCAAATAACGGACTTCAATTTTATTACTACGTCGTCTTATTATACAAAAAAATATGTAATGTTAAATATTACTCAAAAACTTCTAAGAACTTGATCACATTGATATAGGACCACCTCCAAATCATGAAACCACCTTTCAAAAAAACATCTATTGGCTAAACTTACAAAAAACATACCGACGAATTAATAACCTTCATTTTCAAGTCAACAGACGACGACATCTGACTAATTAGGCGGTAAATGTATAATTATAACGGTAATGATTTTGAATATGACATTTCAGTGAAACTATTGTAAATGTAAGTAAGCAATTGGTAAATAAAATTCAAATCTATAAATACTATCCAGCCATTGGCATCGGCGTCGCCCACTGCAACTTTACCACTTTCAATTCAATTGAGTTGTCTCGCCCCTTTTAAACCAATTTTGATGAAATATGGCTGTAAATAGCAATAAATGCTTGGGTGTTGTAGGCTAGAAGCTTGTAAAGTTCACAGTTATCTCAATCTATCAAGATTTTTAATGTGACAAAACAACGAACAAGAACCTGCCTTTTTACATAAAAAGAGATTCGTACTTTAGCCATTAGCAAAATCTCAGTTATCAATCATTAAAACGCAAACACGCACAAAACCAACTTCAATTTCACTAACGGCCAATGTTAATAATGTTTCTCTAAAGATGGATTTCCAGCAATCTAGATAGCTGCGTATCCGACGGCCTATCCTATACGTAATTTCCATACTTATCCTGTCCACAGATATGTTATTGGCAAGCGATAACATAAAAATGGATCAAAATATCAATCTTGGACAGCAAGATTTGGATTAGGATTGATTATTAATATTGGCCGTTAGTCATCTACGTACAATAAAGTATAGTCCAGAGATATTTATTTATTGTTCTCAATTCCATCATCAGGCCCTGACTTGGTGACAATGGGACAACCTCGAAAGTATGCTCTTTTGATTACGTTTTTTAAAATCGGTTCAGAAATGACTGAGAAACCGATTAACAAAAAAAAGAAGTCGAACATACAACGTCCTCCTTTTTTTGGACTTGTAAATTAGAAATAAGGTAGAACTTGGTTAGTAGAACTTGGCTAGTAATATTTGGTTAGCTCCCCCGTAGGCTACTGTTTAGATAACGGGATTAAAATTAGCCTTAAGCCCGGTTCCTATAATCAACGAAACGTAATCCGTTAGTATAACCATTGGTTGTTTATCTAAAAGTAACAAAGCGTTGCTCATAGTTACATGTAATGCTGTGAGTTATCAATAGAGTACAAACGATCGTAGTAAGATTTTTTTTACTTTTTGTACAAAAGACTACCGTTCGTAAGCAAAACGACTTGTTTTTAAATATAAGAACCAGGCATTAGTAACATGGCAGCCTCCTAAGTATCATCTAAAAGAAAACATAACATCGATCTGTGGCAACGTTAAAGGGTAAACAAAAAAACCACTTTCGAATTAAACATTATCACCGTAATTCGTATTACAGATATTGAAAAAAACCTTGTTTTGTAAAAAGAGAGAATTTAAGCTTCAATATGTGAGGCCAATTTATTCAGATCCAATCGAGAAAAGTTTTTAGGTTGTAGTTAAACCAATATATTTCAACACTAAGGTCGAAGTTCATCAGAAAACTCACTTTCCGTTGACATTTAAGACAAGACAAGCTTAAAAGGTTGAATACAAAATGTGTAAAGTAAAATTACCGTCGAATTGGCGCCATGCATCTTTTGCAAATGCTACGATCGATTGCGACCCCTTTACCGACCAATGCACCGAGCTCACTGCCCGGGAAAGCACTCGCTCCGACTTTTTTCCCTTACATAACACCCCATTTCTCTTTTTTTAGACTGATTTATTTTTGTGCCTGAAGTGGATCATTTTTAAGTGTCAGCACTTTGTAGTCTGTACTACAATTCTGTAGCTTCGTTGGTGATTTGTCTCTGTCATAAGTTTTTATTTAACTAAGTGATATAAAGAATGACAATTTTGACAAATTCTGATTATTAATGAATGCACTTAATAATGCACAGAAATATTTTGGCGCAATCGTGAAAGAAGATGGGCGAAATTTTTTTCGTAGAATTTTGTGTAAATTAAGAGTAAAATTATTGAATTTAAGTAGGAACTTTGTTCAGTTGAAGTGCAGAAGTGAAATATTTATGAAGAAAGTAGTGAATCGTTATTACCTCACTACCGCCAAATCTCACTAAATGAGCTTGAGTAACGAGGAAACCGCTTCATTCAAGACCCTGACATGACTTTGACTTATGACTTATGACCTGAAATGACTTATGACTGTTAAAAGGAAGACGTGGCAGCATGGCCTAAAGGTCTTAGCTGGAGCTGCTTGTTTACCACCTCTTCTATAAAAAAACCTAGTAGACATATTTTATTAACTTAATGTTTTCGCATTGCAGAAAATTTTCCACTATCACATCGTAAGAGCTGTGTATAGAGTAGTGTTTGTAGTAGAGGAGGCAAGCGGCAAGTGTTTCATCTGATGATAAGTTATCATCGCCACCCACTGACATCCGCAATGCCAGAGATACCTCAGACGCCCTTTCAAAAATTAGTTCACTATTTGCTTGAAATTAATAAACTTCGCTGTCGCATTCATTCTCCAAGCATTGCAATTAGGTTAGGTTACTTTTCAGACAAGCGCTTCCGTAAGCGAAAACTGTTATTGCTCGTTAGCCTATCTGACGGAAAAACTAATTCACTAATTTTCATTGGATTTTCACTATTATAAGTAAATGACGGCAACTGCTTCTACCGGTTAAATTTTTTATGACATTGGAAGGCAAACAAGCAGACGGATTTCCTGATGGTGAGAAATTCCCGCCGCCTAGAGACACCAAAGTTGGTAATGGTTCGTTGCCAACCAGAGGCCGGGATGTTAGGCCTCGAGCAAAAGTAAGTTTAACGGCTACCCCGGAGGGTACCGGAACACGTCATGTCGTTATTGCAGGAATAGGTAAGGCGGTGGTACCAATCCGGGTGAGTCGCTGCGAAACTCTACCACCTAAACAGATGTCACGGCATGTTATTATGGCACGGCATGTTATTATGTTGTTATGGCACGGGATGTTAATGACGGCAAGCCTATGCTCGCCTTTTACGAGCACCCTGGCACAGGAAGGCAGATGGTTATTCTACAAAGGAGCCCGGACCAACACGGGGAAAATCATCATCATCAATCATTAAATCGGTAAAATAGCAAGGACATATATTTGATTTAGTAAAAGTTACATTATTTTTAACTCAATAATGGCTAAACGGAATTAGTTGAAAACAAGGAGACGGACATGAAATATTTTTAACAGCTAGTAGAACCTATAACAATTTTCAGTCTTATTGCCTACGCAATATTCACAGCTTATTTTATTTTCAAACACAGCTTTTACATTAATTAAGCAGCTCAGTAAGTTGGAGTGTGTTTCGCTTAACCTACATTCGCTAAAAAGCAGGTTTAATTAATTAGAACATTCATTGTCTAACTTTTGCCGCTACTTCATCTATGAGCGTTAGTGGTTTAAGAATGCATAATTCTTACTTAGAAGCTTAAAGTGTTAAAGTATCTAAAGTATTACACCGCGAAACTTTGCATCCATTTTATGCTCATATGCATACTACGAGTATGTTATAAATAGGTACTAAAGTATGTCTTTTAATCGATTTGGGGAAATTTGGGATGGAGATGACTATTTATAGCTTGTATTTTACGTACCATAAACCTTTACTACATTATTGGATTCTCTATAGCCCGTTTTATAGTATTAAATATTTCCTCAATAGGTCAGGGACGCATTCTACATATTACATAATAAACCAAACGTTACTTATAACAATAACAAATTATATTTATACTAGCGACCCGGTACGTGCTTCGCTACGTATAAACTATGTAGTACACATTACTTTATAGTTTGTGGCATAACCTGAAATCACACAACACAACAAAAAAAGAAAATAACTACTGAAAAAAGTTTCAATATGACAGCACAATCCCCATCTGATTAAAGTTTCAACTTGAGTGAAAAATACCCATTAACAAAATGATCCGCCATTTATTGAATTTCTTTTGTTAGAAAAAAATTGATAAATGAAGAGTCTTAAGAAAACTAAGAAAAATTTTATGCACACTTCCACATGAACCATCTACTAAATAGTGCGAACAAAGCAACATTTGGTTTGGATAGTTAAGCCCTTTCTTGAGTTATAAAATTACAACGAAAAGTAGCATTGATTTATATATATATATACATATAGATTACTCTTTCTTTCAAGAAAATTCTAGAGTAGGTTCTATGATACTGAGTTTTTAGCTATTGCGAGGCGTCCAAGTAAAATTAAAATAATGTAACGTAAATAAATAAAATAAATAAATAAAAATCTACATTATATCAAACTAGCAGTTTCACGCAGCTTCGCCTGCGTAACTTGGCTTCTACTATACCGATATGGATGAAACAAAGCCTATGTCACTCATGGATAAAGTAGCTTTCGAATGGTGAAAGAATTTTTAAAATCGGTCCAGCAGTTTTTGAGCCTATTCATTACAACTAAACAAACAAACAAAGTTTTCCTCTTTATAATATTAGTATGATAACTATTATATTTCAATTTCAATCAAAAACATGCATATTTGGAACCTACGTTTTATCTGTCAAGTCTTTATGTCGTAGCAGCAAAAGCGACTTTGAATCTTGGTGTTACCAAAATATGTCTATCACCAAGAATAAAAATATTACGAATTCAAAAATTGCACCCCAATCAAGAAGTTACATACATACGTACGTACATCGTCAAAGCGGAAGGTAATTTGCTGTATTACAAGTAACCCTGCACAAAGCACATAGCGAACAAGCTTTTAGCATTTGGAGTGCCTAGTTACAGAAAATCGATCGGAGCTAATAAAATGGGGAAATTGTACCATTGAATATTCAATTACGTTACGGCAAACATAAGTGCGGCGCTAATAATACTATTATTTTAGCTACCTACAGATGTTAAACCGCATATGAAATTGTTAAGTACAGTAATCAAGAGCAACTTTGCCTTTATACGTGTAATAAAACCCAGTTATAATTTTACTTTATGGTTATAATCATCTTCTTAACATATGTATAAAAATTAATTCCTATTTCACTTGGATCGCCACCCTACATGAACGGATGGACGAAATTTGATTTTTCTTTTTGGTTGTGTGCTAGTTATAGACAAGAAGTTCATAAGAAAAAAACAATATAGTTAGTACAGGACAACGTCTGTCGGGAAAATTAGTATTGTATATAAAAGTCTTTTGTACAAATCTTTTAGTTTTAAAGTCTATGTAAGTTTTTTTGTGTACAATAAATTATTACAAAAACAAATCCCCATTTCAACAATTATGCTAATTATTTTGTTACATTACTGTGAGAAGGGTAATATGAAAAAAAATCAACCTAACTATAAAAGTTAGGTCAGGACAACCTCTTTCAAACCAGCTAGTCTTAGATAATTTTTATATATTTCCACGTGTTGGTCTGGGATTCTTTGTAGAATAGACCATGTCATGGCCATACCTTTCTGCCAGGCAGCTTTTGAGAGGCGGGCATAGGCTTACCATCACTAACACCGTGACATCCTACCAGGTGGTAGTATCGCAGCAACTCAGCCGGATCGGTAACACTGCCTTACCTATTCCTGCCGCCATAACGTCAGTGCTTGCCGTAGACTTGTTCTGGTTCAGAAGGTAAGGTAGCCGGTAAAATTATTTTTGTTCAAGGCCTAACATTCCTGCCTCAGGTTGGCGACGCATCGTTACCACCTTTGGTGTCTCTAGGACGCGTGAATTTTTTACCGCCACAAAATTCGTCTGCTTGTTAGTGTTCCAATATCATGAAAAAAGTATGAAGCGTACACGTAGAACTGCACTTCAAAAGGTAAAGTGATTACGCGAGCTTGTTTTCACCATATGTCATTAACATGTAAGCAAAGGTTATATTTTATTACGATCAGTTCTTACAAATATAAAATATATGAACATCTTTTCGCATTTATAACGTTAAAACTGACGATTTTAAGTTACCTAACCATTAAACAGACAGCCTCTTCTAATGGCAACCGTATCCTATCCATTTACCCATACATATTACGTCGTATTATTAGGCATAAATGAAAGTTCTCCGAGGTTTAAGTTGGCATTACACTCAGCATAAAAACTGTAATACAGAAATGTCAACTTAAGCCTTGGAATAGTTTTTTCTATGTTTGTTAATAAAACACCATAGTTATTTCTAAGTTAATATCCAAAAACAGTAGGATATCATAACGGGATCATCATCCATCAAAACAGACAACTTGAATGATTGATTTGACAGGAAAAGCCAATACTACTGGAAGTCGTAATATAAAAATGACAGTTTCATGTTTTGGCAATTACAAATAAGTTTTCTCTATACAACGAAAAAGTATTGCAAAGGATAATTAATGTGAAAATAGCCACAATAAAAATAGAAGAATGATGTTCCACCACTTGTGGCAAAACTACTTTTACTTGAAAGATATCATTGAAGGAAAAGTACAGACATATCCAAGAAGACGTAGAAGAAAGTGAGCGAGTTGATAGAAAAAATAGAGAACAAACAGGAGTGGAGATAGCTTCACCGTCCGCAAGAGTCATGCTTTTACCGTGTTGGTCTGGGTCATCTATTCTTGCCGTCATAATGACAGTGCCAGGTTCCGGTCCGGAGGTTAGAGTCGACGGTAGACTTGCACAATAGATAACATTTTGACAAGACACATACCTATAGCCTCTTTGGTGTTTATAGGCTACGGTTGTCTCTTATCATCAGGGGCGCTGTGTGCTTGTTCACTGTCTTAAATACCATAAAAGTCTGTTTGTAATTAACCGAATCCAATAAAAGAGGTTCTCAATTCGACTGTAAGTATGTTAAAACAGCCAACCAATTTATATAGTTCTTTTTTAGAATGATAATTTGTGATTGTCCCATTTGAATTTTATAAACATCCTATAGCCAACCAATTTATGTATAGTTCTTTTTTAGAATGATAATTCGTGATTGTCCCATATGAATTTATCAACATCCTACAGCCAACCATTTTATGTATAGTTCTTTTTTAGAATGATAATTCATTATTGTCCTATATGAATTTTATCAACATCCTACAGCCAACCAATTTATATATTTCTTTTTTAGAATGATAATTCGTGATTGTCCCATATGAATTTTATCAACATCCTACAGCCAACCAATTTATATAGTTCTTTTTTAGAATGATAATTCATGATTCCGAGGTGGTCATATGAATTTTATAAACATCCTGCTAGTAGTTTTTGAATTACACTTAATAAAGCATATTTTTAGTGATAACCCTAAATTGAAATGTTATTAAGTACCTATAACTCAAAACCATGTTGATAAAATTTAAATGGGACCACCTCGAAATTATTACCTATTTTTCTTAAGTTAGCAAATCGCGACCTAGTACCCAATGAAATAGTTGGAGTCAGTTTTTGCAGTTTATATTGCCTATATTATATAATAGGTATTGCCTAATAGTACCACCCATCAGAACTCAAATGATATTCACCCCTTTGCCGCTTTTATATATATCTCATGCAATAAAATGATTAAGCAAATGTGGAATTTATTCATTCCGTCCTATTTCAGATCTCATTGTACCATGAAAACAATGCATTACATTGAATTCATATCCTAAAACTTGGCAAACAAGTGTAATAGGCGATTTAAATGAGCTGCTTCACTCCATATAGACATTACTGTTTCCCGGGATTATACGTCATGTGCACAGGTTCAACCGACTGTAAAAAGGGAAGTCCTCAATTTTACTGGATTTTTTTGTATGTTTGTTTACTAGACTAATATCTCACCGATTTTCATGGTTCTCTTTTAGAAAGATATGTCATGATTTCGAGGTGGTCCCACTTTTATTTTACCATGATCCAACAAAACAAAAAATATCACGAAATAAAAAATATGTTTCAATCATTTATACAGTATTGAGAATAACTCAAAAACCACTAGCAGGGAGTAGATGAAGTGGATGTGCCATATTGTAATCATTACCTTTCTTTCGAAAAAACAACCATCAAATCACAATAAACTTTTTTAATAATCTCTATGTCAATAATTGTTTCAGTTTTTTATTTTTACGTCTATAAAACTTGGCGGTAGCTGTATGAAAAAGTATCTTCACGCCCATATCCCCAAAGAGGTAGGCAGAGGCACAACCAGGGCACCCACGACTAGCCGAAGATAGTAAGTCCCACAATGTGATAGGTGGCAAGCCTATCGCCAACCGGGCACATATCCTATCCCAAGCAAAATTTTTTTTTTAAAGCTGTATAAAAAGCGAAATTTGCTAGTTTACTCACACAGTTTTCTACATTTTTGGAAAAGTGATAGAATATACTTTGCTCATGTGTTAATCAGTTTATGGTATAAACGGTTCACATGACTTTTTTTCAATTACGTTCAAAATAAAAATAAAATGTTTTGTTTGAGTCTCGTGGGCGAAACAGCGAAAAATAGTTGATCGTAAAAAAAATAGCTTTTTAAAAAGTCAGTACACGGGTACACCATGATCCAGACATGGACATACAATAATTTGTTCTAACCGGTAACTCCAGTGAATGTGAATATATTGCAAGAGTAAAAAAACGCGGGTGAAACCGCAAGCAACACATTGCATTTATTCTTCGTTTAGTACAATTATTATATTATGATATAATATAAAGTGATTATGAGCCCCTTTTTTTATTATGAACCTAAATTCTCCAGTAAGCTAGAGCCATACGCCCATTTTATTCTTTAGTGCGCATGCGCGACATGCGCAAACCGTACTTCGTGATGGCAGGGTCGAATTTTGTAGTCTATACTATTTCTACCCTATTTTACTTAATTATATTAGGTATACAGTATCATGGTTCTTGGATTGCATATTTTTTACATATTCACGATTCACTCGTAATCAATAAGTTTTTTTTAAATAAAAAGTCGATAGGCTAATCTTACATTAAATTTATGGACGTGATAAATGTCATAAGAAAAAATGGAATATTATGAGTTTGGCAACTTTTTTTGGAATGACTAATGTGTTGCCAACCTCGCGGTTTTTACAACTTCACCGGGCTTTGATGGCTACAACGAAGTGTTATTTATTTGGTCACATGGAAAAAGAAAAGGCACAAGTATATCAGCGCCATCTAGTACTCATCGACTCATTTATTTTCATAATTGTTATAACAGTTTATCAAATAAATTAGGTTTTAGAGACAAAGATTAAAATAATGTTCTAAGTAACCTATTGTCTTTTTATTAAATACTACACTTATTTCCATAAACAATTTTCCGAGAGCCTGAATCCAACACTGCGCAAAGGTCAAGACATGTCCGCCGCACTCTATCTCTATTTATCATTGGGAATGGAATTCACAACACCCTCGTTTAGTTTTATTATCCATCGGTCTGCCTTGAATGCTCGTGACGGAGGTCTCCAGTCATTTTCACTCACTATAACCATTTGATTGCATTTCGTATTCACCCTGTAGGCTATATTTTATCCTACCTTAGCATAATGATACGGAATAGGCTCGCACTAGAAACAGGCTCAAGTAGAAAAAAATGAAAATTAAGCGACATTTTTTTGTAACTACCCCCACGCACTACATAGAACTATAATTCTAGGACTTTATGGGATTGTATGAGAAACATGCCAATGGATTTTCTGATAGTATAAAACACACAGAAGTAATATTCCGTTGACAACCTAATACTGGAATCTAAGTTCAAAACCCCTTGTGGGAATAAGTTTACCACCATTTCACTGACATTACAAACAAGATAGTGACGAGCATCTTGACGCCCGTATCCCAGGAAAAGTGAATTATGGGGCCACCATAACGTCCAATGCTTGCTGAGTGTTCCGGTTCGGAAGGTAAGGTAGCCGATAAACTTACTTTTGCTCGAAGCCTAACATCCCGGCCTCAGGTTGACAACGCACCATTACCACCTTTGTTGTCACTAGACTTCTTGAATTTCTTATCATCAGGAAATCCGGCTGCTTGTTTGCCTCCCATCATCATAAAAAAAAGAATTTTGAAAAAAAAAACACTGAGTTATCCGGCCGGGCAATAAAAGCAGATGCCTCCTGTACTTAGTCAGCATCAAGAACGGAGCACTCTCCACAGAGACTAAATGAAACTATGAGAAAAGAAGCTAAGCAGATTCCTATAAACCGCTCTATTTGCAACTCGAATCATCCTAGGAGTAAAGATATGTAGTTAGTATAGTATGATGTAATAATCCAGATGGTTTAACTTGGGATCTATTCTGCTCTCTAACGAGGCGGTGGAGCGATGTAATTAAATCGCCTCAAATCTCAAGACGAGGCGCAATGCGGCTGCCTCTCAGACGCTCCTGAATAATGTCCTCATTAAACAAAACTTATACGACAAACACAAAGCATTGTCGTTACACAGTAGGGGAACAAGCCTTTTGACTTTCATGGGACTGGTGGTAGCTGTATCAACTGCAGAATTAATGGTCTTTGCATATAGAAATGCTGTATACTAGCTATCCGCCTGCGACTTGGTAAGTGCAGAATAGTTGCGTTTTTCATAAACTTTTATCTCCTATTATAGTCGATTGGGGATTGATTTTTTGAAAAAAGCCTATGTTTAAACTCATCCCTGAGAAAGGGCATGCTCCGCTGGTTCGGTCATATGACAAATGAAAGATTGACAAAGCAGATACTCAATGTGAATGTGGATGGATGTAGGTACCCGGGGAGACCTAGGTTGACATACGATTCCACGATCGAATTGCCCAAGAGTGGACAAAAGTCTCCGAAACTGGCGTGTTGTATGAAAAGGTTGAAAGTAATTTGACGTGAAAATATGTCTGTATATAGGATCTCTACTTTCATCTGCGGCACTTGGTGGAATTCGATTGCATACTTTTTTAAAAGTACTCTGGCACTTTTCCATAATAAACTTTGGGTTACAATTTAGCCAACCGGTTTCACGGTACACGGCATTACCAAGGCTTTATATCTAAACTAAAGATAAATAAGTCTTAATAAAGAAAAATAAGTCATAAGTAATAATATTTTAACATTCAGTATTTGGTTGTTAGCTACTGACAGATCGTCTGGCGGTAAATTGAAAAAAAGTATCTCCACGCCCATATCCCCGAAGAGGTAGACAGAGGCACAACTAGGGCACCCACGACTAGCCGAAGACACTAAGTCCCACAATGTGATAGGTGGCAAGTCTTATCGCCAACCGGGCACATTTCCAATCCCGAGCAACATTTTTTTATAAGAAAATTGGAAAAGCCCAATTTTCTTTTTGTTGCCCGACCCGAGATTCGAACCCGGGACCTCATGCAGTCAAGTCCAACAACTGAATCCCTAGACCACAGAGAAACATAGGTAAGTAAGTTTTAAATAAAGAGTATAATGTAAAAGTTTAACTACTTTCAAAAGAGTTTTTTTATACCTGAAAAAGGTACACAAATTGAATCTAATCCCAAAATAAGCAAAATTATATGCTTGTGTTATGGGTGTTAGTCAACGGTACTAATCTATATATTATTGTGATGCCAAAACTTTTGACTCCTTTTTACGAAAATTGCGCGGACTCAGGAGCATAAAATTAAGCACTCTTATTACTCTTAGTGTAGGAGAAGTGCAGAACGCTTATATTTTTCAATAATAATGCTTATAAAGTAGATTAAATCAATAAATAAAACATTACCCACACTACCATACATTTGACACATACTAACAAATATATTG
The DNA here is from genome assembly GCA_002245505.1 of Calephelis nemesis. Lineage (NCBI taxonomy): Eukaryota > Metazoa > Arthropoda > Insecta > Lepidoptera > Riodinidae > Calephelis > Calephelis nemesis. Next base: position 210,818 of record NJDD01003146.1, read on the forward strand.
ATGATAACGATAAAAGATCACAGACTGCACACTAAAAAGTTTGGAAAGAGAGTAGTTGGTCCTGAGGAATGAAGATGGCGTTCTTATCAAGATATTAAAATTTATTATGGTCGAATTTCGACCAAAAAGCGACCACTAGTACGTAGAAATACTTAAATAGATACCAGAATAAATTTAATTAACACCCAGACTCGAAAATGCAGACATCCAAATGTTCATCACATAAATGCCTGCTCCCGTCGGGAAATGATCCCGAGCCTCGCGGTTGTTCGATGTAGTAAGGCGTGTACGATAGCCACACGACCAACGAGGCAGTAAATTGATTAATTGTGGAATATAAAATTGTACCTATTGGAGTAATCTACGAGTATATTTTCCCCGTGTTGGTCCGGGCTCCTTTGTAGCCGGCTTCCTTGCCAGTCATCTCGTAAAGGGCTAGCACAGGCTCACCGTCACTAACATCGTGAATTCTGACTAGGTGGTAGAGTTTAGCGACTCGCCCGGATTGGTACCACCGCCTTACCTATTCCTGCCGCCATAACGTCATGACGTGTTCCAGTTCGGAGGGTAAGGTAGCCGGTAAACTTACTTTTGCTCGAGGCCTAACATCCCGGCCCCAGGTTGGCAACGCACCATTACCACCTTTGGTGTCTCTAGGCGGCGTGAATTTCTTACCATCAGGAAATCCGTCTGCTTGTTTGCCTTCCAATATAAAAAGGACAATAAATAAATTACCTAAACTATTGATGATAATGACGATTATAATACCACTAACTAAACTTATAATTTAGTAACACTACTTCAACATTTTTCCCGTTTTGGTCCGAGTCTCCTGAGTAGAAGATATAGCTTGTAAGAGGCGAGTATAAGTTCAAATGGTCATTACACACAAGAACACTGGTGGTAGTGCAACATCTCCGGGTAGGAATCCACCGCCTTACCTATTCCTACCGCCATGACTATTTGACATGTCCTGGTCCAGATGGTAGGGTAGATTTGCTATTGTGCATTTAGCCAAAATCCTTGGTCAAAAGGCAGCGACTCTGCAACTTATGCTGAGAACAGCAGTGTCCTTTCGCTATCTCATCACAAAAAAAAAAAAAAAACCATCAACTGTCACGAAATTTGACAATTATAGCCGACCGGATTTAGTTGGCAGCGTCTACCCACGGCAGTTTATAAGGACACGATCTCATTTCTAACATCCTACGGGAAGTGCGACCACTTGCGTCATGGAGGACCTTACTACGAGACGAACGGTCAGACGATTACTACAAAGATATATGATTATTGGAGCAAATGGCTATAACCTTCTAGAATATAACTACAATATGAAATGAAATATTTTAATTCAATTTTATAACATATCGATAAATACAATTTCGAAGAATAAATGACATGATGTTCACTAAATAAATATATATTTGGACTAATAATCAAAGATATAATCAACACATAATATGAACGGCGAATAAAATAGGTAATCTTCTCGACAGCATAATTATACATTTTGTTTTTACATGTTTTTTCTATAACATATCCTGTAGGTTACGTAATTCAAGATCTTACTAGCCCTAAAAAATCTCATAGGACATAGGTGTAAGTTAAGTATACTTTATACAAACAAATACAGAATAAATTTAATAACCTAAACTAAGACATACAACTTATTACATTTTATTTTGTGTAAGATTAATTGAGTAATTAATCTTACACTTATTTATAATTAAATAACTTGTAATATAGGCTGGATTTTGATCCAGCCCATATTACAAGTGATTTATCTAAATATGAGTTACTGCCCTCTCAAATTTGTAAGCGAGTCTGTCCGTACTTTGACGCATAATAAACTGGTGGATCCATTTTTATCGTATTTTTAACATATATAAGACCCAGCCCTATTTTAAATATAAGCCGTGTCATCAAATTCAATGAAGTTGGGAAATATCAGTAAAGTTGATCATTTCCATCGTCGGTGCTTGTTAAAACTTCCAAATATTTATATTTTTAAATGAAGAAACATTTGCACCGTTTTATGTATCACTAATTATTACTATATAAATAGCTAACTGGTTTCGCTTTTTAAAGTATACCACGACTAAACTTTTAACTACTTCAGAGTACTTTAGAGTAGGTTAAATTTTAGCCCTGAGGATGCTGTAAAAGCGATTAAAAACAGTACGATTTTACACAATAACGACAAAGCCGAAGACGCAAACAAGTATTCAATGGATATTCTAAACAATGTTTTAAATAATAGTGTTCCCAGCCGCTGTCCGCCATTCACCATCATTCCCCGTAAATCATCACTAGTGTTAATAAAGACGTTATTCAAGCATCATCCCATTCTATGTGAATCATATTATTATATTGGGATGGGCTAAGGTCGACTATTCACGCTTCGGTATTAGCTATTTATTAAATGGAGCAGTTGTATTGAATTTATGTACAGTTTATGTATAGTCACCTTGACGTGAATCTCTGAATGGACTTTACTAGAAGCCACGTTGAAGGTTTGTATAGCAAAGTTACATCACTGTAATAAATTTACGCGATAACGTTTTGCTATCACCATCTACCGCCCCTGTCAACTTCATGAACAAAAAAAGAAAAGAGACAATAGAATTTTCGAATGAAAAGGGTTCCCCACTTGGTTGCTGGCTCCTTTGCAATTTCTCCTGGCATCAAGACGGGAAGAGTTTTCTATTGCCGACCGTATTGACGTAAGTACCTAAGCTCTTTTAGGGGTTTCGTCACCGGCTCCTGGTTTTACAAAGACTATCACAAAAATTATAACCGCCATATTTATAATTCTTGCTGTGCGAAATGGTGTAAATCAAAACTTAAAAAATAAATAAAAGGGTCCAAACAATAAATATACATTTTGAATAAAATCTATTTAGCCTGTAGTTTTAAAAATCTCGTAATTGAATTATAATAAAAATAACCAAATCCATAACAGCAAAGCCTAATTTTAACGAAGCATTGGGTAGAGCTACCTTTTCAAATTCTTTTAAACTGTGCGATATTATCTTGCTCAAGCAAAGACTCATTATTGATTAATTAATGCAAGAAAGTAATGATACAACTTAAAAGAAATAAATAATCTTAGACTGTCATTTTCCTATAGTTCAGTCCAAAGAGTATATAATCACTACGTTTTAGTTCAGTCATTAGTAAAATACGGCCGTAAAGACGTTCTAGAATCTACACGAATTTAAGCACTCTTTCCAATAAAGGTAACCTTAGAGGAAATTTAATTTTGATTAAATCTACAGTCCAACAGAATCATTCCTAGTAACAACCTTAACACCAAAAGATGAGACACGGTCCATTGTGTGTTGAAAACATGACAAAAAAAAACAACAATCAGTGAACGATAAAAATGGTTCCCGATTCAGCAAATGGAGTGCGTGAATTGAATCGATTGCTTTTATTGATGTTCAAGTATTAGTTATTTTAACATTAAATAACACAAAAAAAGCACGACCAAAATACCGACATAAGAAACAAGTAAATGTTTTAACCATTTTCAATTATTTAATTCACAACTTTTCCTATCTCACTCTGTACTATCTTATTAATATTAACATACTATCTCAAAAGACTTCATTATATTATATTAATGTATTTTTTCCGTAATATATTCATGATATACAATGTGTGCACTTTATAAAATGTTCGATACTTACGTAAATGTACCATGATACCAAGCTATTATTTACTGAAT
>NJDD01003146.1:214701-225541 GCA_002245505.1 Calephelis nemesis
CGTGGACGCGAATGGGCACACATACCCTACCATGATACCAAGCTATTATTTACTGAATTTCGTATACGCGTTCAGCAATGTGAAAAATGTTTTCTTCCGCTCAGTTAATATATTTTAACCCATTAGGCAATTATGTTATCTTTTTTTGTATGCAAAAAGTGAGGATATTATGTAATACGCGAGCGCACTTGAAACCTTGGTTATAAATTATAATTTGTAAGAGTTAACACTACCAAGGCTGTGATGCTCAGCATAAACGTCTTCATGATAGTGCGTTTTTTTCGTATGGCTCTAATGTTTTCAACTTCACCGGATTTACTGGGCCGAGCAAAGTGCTCAGACTGAAACATCATTTTTTAGATATATTAGACTGTTCCATACAACAAGCAACAAGGGCTCCCGAGAGACCGTACCTCAATTTGGTGCTGCGTTCTGGTTACTGGGTGGATCGATCGGCTCGTCGCTCAGCGTTAGGCGCCGGGCGGAATACAGTTCTTCGTCACCAAGACCGGAGACGACGGACGGTGTAGTGTTGAGGTTGGAAGGGAGGCTCGCGTTAAAGGTCACGTACTATCGGATCCTTCCGAACCCATAGTACGTGACGAGGTCTTCTAAATTTGGTGGGTACGTCAGTATCCATTGTGTAGTCATTGCGTTAGCACTAGCTTTTTTCCATTAAAAAAATGTAACTGTCTAAAAAAACAGACTGACTTGACTATACCAACAATAGTTATTTCCGTCGTACACCAAACAAATATGCGGATATATCTCATGCTGGAGCAGTTATAGTTATGCGTTGGTAGATAATGAGGGCTGGACATATATTTCCATATAACAGCACGAAGGAATCCTGTGACCTTGGCAGAAGATGAACGCGTCTTAGAGCATTGGTACATGCGTCCTCTGATTCAAATGCGGATGCGTTCAATTGTCACTGTGGCCGTTATCGAACCGCGCTAAACACCATGCAAGGCTGCATGCACATTTTGTTGTCGGTCAAACAACTTTATATAATATTGTAATCAAACTCAAACCTTTGTATTTAATTAAACTAAATCCGTGGTATCTTATATAACTCAATACATGGTATTCAGTGAAATTCGATCCATTTTATTGGTTCAAGTTCAATCCATACTTAAAATTATAAATGCGAAAGTGTGTTTGTGCGAAAGTATGATTTTTTACGTTAGGGAGGCTGAAGAGTAACACTGGAATTTTATCCCGTAACAGGTATGTAAACTGGTTCCCGCGGGAAAGTTATATAACTTGAACAGGCGGGATAAGCCGCGGGCAACATCTAGTAGGATTTTAAAACAGATCTCGTATTTGCTTTCTAACTCCAAAGTTAACAAATAATGTATACATATTATGGATGTTAGACAACAATACCAAAACACAGAAATACTTAAAGAAATAGCAGTACAAATTTAATAAACACCCAGAAACTGAAAAACAGACATCTATGCGTATCACATAAATGTCTACACCCGTTGGAAATCGAACGCGAGCCTCTGTTAGTCTGAGGAGTAATGCGTGTACGCTAACATCCTCAACTAACGAGACGGTGTAATTGACCACCAAGTCACTTTTTTTAAATCATAAGTGACCAATAGATTCTATGATGGTACAAAATGTACGCCAGAGGAGGGTTGCCAACTTGAAGCTGGGATTTACCGTCCATACCGTCTACCGTATGAACCGCAACACGAAGCTAGCATTGACGTTAGACTAGCAGGTATTCATAGAGTGAAATACTGACACGGATCCGGTACAATTCAATGATGACCTATCCTTGGAAGTCTACCACAGTAAAAGTAATCAAGGTCGTCTTTTTCAAGCTGCCTTGCAGGTAAGCAGTTTTAAAATTAAAACGACAATATGTTAATTTCAATAAATTAAGCCTCATAATTTCAGCCTCAAAGGTGAAAAAAATTTGGTGTACAAATTTCACACAAATATCAAAAGTTCATCCCTTATTTCAAGTTATTTCCAGAAATAACATTTGTTCAAGTTATATTTGGCACACCACGGACACGTCGATCAATAAGGAATCGGAAAACAACGCGCTGTAGCCAAAAGATGAGTCATTTTAAGCTAATATTTGGAGAAAGCTTTGGAGACTTCACGAACATCCTAACCGTATTTGCTGTCCAGACCTACTTTTTTATACCAACTCCCGAAATGATGTTATCATTTCGTCTGTACGTTTTTTACGTACGTCTGTTACGCAATTACTCAGCCAATACCCTTCGTAATCCGGAGGTTGTTCAATATAGTTAATAATTAAGAAATAAAAAAGTGCTTTTTGAAATTAAATGAGGCATATGCATATTTTAGATTCAGTTTGTAAAAGTTTTACATACATATGACAAAATAGTTTCCCTCGTCTGTGCGCTTAGATTTTTCTAAAACATTTTGTGGACTTAAATTGTGCAAACGCAGACCACACTCTAAAATATTGATCTCAATGATATCCGAGCAAAGCCGGGGTTTTTTATGATATTGGAAAGCAAACAAGCGTAAGACGTATGTCTTGATGGTAAGAAATTCACGCCTCCTAGAGACGCCAAAGACGGTACTGGTGCATTACCCTCCAAACCGGAACACGTCAACCGCAAGCACTAACGTTATGGCGGCAGGAATAGGTAAGGCGGTGGTACCAATCCGGGCGATTCGCTACGAAACTCTACCACTTAGAAGGATGTCACGGTGTTAGCGACGGTAACAACCCCATTGCAACAATCAAGTGTTAACTACTTAATTTTTTTCTAATTTAGTCAGTCAGACTTTCGTTATCCTACTTTGAGGCCGTACCCCTATTTCAAAGTAGGATGAACAGTGTTCGAAGTAAACTTCCAAACCATAGTGCAAAGAGAATACAATACTGCCATAGTGACATAAAAACCGACTACATGTTCATAATTTAACATTACCAATTTTGATATCTGACAATGTATCTTTTTTGACAGACGAGACAAACATGCATGTGGGACACCTGTACTTGTCTATGGTAAGTGATCAACGACGCCCACGTTCATCCGCAACACCAGGAGTGTCAATGCGTCACCGACCTTTTAGGCATGAGTACACTCAAGATGCGTCCGTTTGGAAATACTGCCGATAGTAATTGTTTCACCAAAGGTATTGTAAGAGATAAGAAATGCTTTCGGAACCTCACCGTTGACGTCGCCACGCATTAAGGTCGTCTGTTGCGATGTCCGAAAGTAAAACCTAGTGACTGTTATTAAAAAAATCTTATGATCACGAAACTAGTCTACATGTTTGCACTTAACCCCATAACAAAGAATAAAATATCTCGCTTTGCATGTCATACTGGTCTGACTTCCGTAAGCAGTCTTGGTCCGAATCTTGCTCAAATACTTGAAGTTTTGATCTGGTCTAGTAGATAATCTAGTCTTGTAGGCTTGATTGTCGACACTGATTCGGCGCAACACTAGTATATGACGAGAATTGTTCCCCCAATGCGATATTTAGTTGTGTTAGATCAAGAAATTGTTTATCTTAGACAAACAGAAATCTATTTCCCGTTATCGATAAGTAAGATCAAATATAGATGATTGAAAGCCTTGTTTATAACAATAACTAGGTATATGTTTATCTACTGACCCCAGAATAGGTAAATACACTTGTATCTGCGGCTTTACCCATTACTCTAAAGATGATAATGACCGTGGATTCACCCACATGTATACAGTTCATGAAGGTTCTCATACTATGTTATGGTAAGTTTCAACAACTCTGATTAAAAACTGCTATGAAGTATTGATGTGAAGACCCCCTAGTGAAATAATTTAATAGCTAAACCATTCCTTGTGGAATCCACTGGTGGATCCAGTTTATTTTGGTAGTGGTTCTACAATAAGTCACCCAGATTGGTACGCCTTACGTTTTTGTAAAGTTTTTTGTAAAGTTTACGTAACTTTCGTTCTACGGTAATTCTCTGGTCTGAAGGATAATGGCAACAAAACAATAGCACAAGTCTAATATAAAGAAATTCCTAAAAGAAAAAACCTAGGCATTGAGCAGGTTACAATAAATTGACTTTCATAAGCTCTTCGAGCCAAGAGACAAATAGACTATAACTTACAATGATGTCAAAGATAATGTGTTGCTCACTTTTTTTTAATGATGAACATGTGTGGTGCTTGTACAACTGAAAGTTAATTTTAACTCAGAGGAATACACTTTAAGACAAAAGATCTATTTTCTTGTGTGAAATTATGTCGATGATGCATACCAAGCCCTGGAGGCCTTAACTGAGAATTCACAAAAGAATGTCAAGGCCTCAAAAATATGTGCAGATAGGAATCCAATTTTGTGTTTTTATTGTCATTTCTAATATGTTATAAAATTCAATACGTTGTGGGTATTTTATAATATAAATATAATGAAGAACAAACATTGTTTTGCATGTATAGAGTCCATTTTTAAATTTAATAACTAATGTTAATGAAATGTGTTTCTAGATAAAATGTTTTCTTTTATCTATACCATAAGAGTTTGTTTTACACCTTTTTCATACTGAGCCAATACATTTTTTTAACATTTTTATAAACTACCACACATAAAATTAATCCCCATTTCGTGTGGTTGTTGCATGATGCCTGAAGGGATGGATCGATTTTTGCTAGTTCTGTTTTTTTGTGTTATTGTTAGGAGATGGTTCTCATGAAGATAAAAACTGGCAAAATTGCATGGTAAGTAAAAACAATACTTCACTTTTTTCCATACAAACTGACAGTTGCCATTGATGTAATATACAAATTTCTTTCTTTAAAATGCACAATGTGTTCAACCAAGTTATCTACTTGGGACAATATAATATCTAAATTCGACAATGTTGCATCCTTATTAGAATGTCAATGACCATGCAAGAACATCCCAAATTAGAGAAATGCAAGATCCTATCAATATTTTTATCATGAGCAAAACACATTAATATGATTGTTAAAAATGGATGACATAGTTATTTTATGTAGGTATTACGGCTGAAATTCATGAATATATTTTATATCTTCATCCTTGTGTTAACTTATCTTTGTAGTCATCTTTGACCAATCTCAAGCATCCTACAAGGTAATATTAGCTCTCAAATAATAAAAAAATGTCTTTTACTTATACTATCGGCTCACTGTAGTTTTGGGTTGGCAATGCACCAAACAAAACCTTAGTTTTAACAGCCAGTTAATATTTCTTAACATGACTGATGATGGAATAATCTACAATTTAGTTTGCTGATTCATTAAACCCGTGCAATTGCACTGGTCAAGCTTAGTGGTAAGAATCCTGCAATGAATGAGTCAGATTTGCACCCCTGCTATACTATCTACTTCCATAACATCTGTGCACGGTACTATATACCAGCATGGTGGTTAGAGTTGGAACTAAACTTATTAATAGAAGCTTATCATCAGTATTCTTATTTGCTTTTTAGGATCCAATACCATACATAAGAAGTTATATTTTTTTACATACATTAAACCTTAGTGAGAGGCCGATACTGGCCAATGTCTAATGCAGATATTATTGTAGAGCACTATGACAGTACAAATATACATTTATTTCATCTTACTACTATAAGAACGGGTCAGTCAGGTAAAATAGAAAAAAAAATATATGCAAACCAGGCACCCGAATTCTAAATTGCTACTGAATTTTTGATGTCACGGTCATTCATACATATTGTATTAAATTCATAACTATATTAATGGTACCTATAGTAAAAAAATATTTGTCATACGTTTTTACGAAAACAAAGCGCACTTATGTTTGTGTTTTGATACAATAAACAAAATCGTTTAAACCGCAAAAACCGGTAAGATAGAATCATGTTTCTTGATCAACTATATTACTACAAAACGCATCATCATATTAATATTAACCTGAAAAGATTCGGAGACGTTTTACATGATATGGAATCCGCAACAGGATTATTTTAATTCAAAATACTTCCTAAAATTTAAAATGAAAAACTTATGAAAACGTATTCGCTGGGCGTGGCCAGTCATTATTTATAAAGGAGATCACATATAACCAAAACAATATATTAACACTAAATTCATTCAATACTTTGTGTATCATGCCTGCTTTTAAAAAATAACAATCAATTTAATAATACAAACATACTTACATCAAGAGATTCCTTTGACGCCATCTTACACTCACAAACAATTTGACATTTTTAAATGAGTTTGACATATAAGCAAAATAATCAATAATTCTGATTTTTTAGATATGGCAACATTTTAACTTGTCTTAAACTTGTGTTACCCTTTTTTTTGCTCTAAACTAAACATAACATTGTTATATATATTGTTAAACTAAACAAAACATGGTAAATTTCAAGTTTCCACTCAAACATCATACGCTACTAAATCATCACTACTAACTACCAAATTACTTCTCGGGTCTTCGGCGGGCTTAAACTGAAGGATGGACGACGATTTTCCTTATTTTTTAAATATCGTGTACTTAGTAAGCAAGATCAGTCATTCTTGTAGGTAGTTTGTCTAATTATGATAAGTAACTTAAGATCAACAAAGCTGGGAGCGGGAACTTCTTATCAGGTACAAACTGCCTTAGTGAATCACTTACCCATGTGACAATATTTAGCGAGTAAGAGCCCATAGCGTTGCCGTTATACCGGGTCGATGTAAAATTTATGAATTTATTTAATAATCTTAAGATTAAAAAAAAGGAAATTTACGTGCAAGTTTGGTATCCTGTTTTGTAAGCACATGTGATGTTACAAAATGTAACAATTCCAATAAAGACACATTTCACGTGTAAATATAATTTTGTTGTTGGAATATTTAGAATTGTGTTTTGTCAGATTTTTGCTACCTGCCTGCTCACGAAAAAGAATTTTTACAAAAAATATTTTTATTTGCATTGTTTTATTTAAGTATACTTTGTAAATTGTTTGGTTACGATAGGGTTTAACAACGCAGTGACGTCCTTGAAATCAATAAATGTAAATATTGGCTGTTTAGCCAGATTAAGTTACATAAAATTCGTTTTTACTAAGACTGAGATACGTGCTTACTGCTTATGAAAATTCTATTAATTGCTTGATATTAAATTTTCAAAATTTCTTTATAATTTCGACGTGTATATTAAAAATACTGAAATGCTGAAAAACTCTTTTGAAATATTTCTAAGACATTTATAATACAACTGCTAGCCCGTTACATTTTTCTGTCATGTTTAATATTAATTTAAATTTATATTCCCAAAGATTCTCAAAGAATTCTTTAGTAAGACGATTTTAAATAGAGATGGGTGGACTCCAAGTAAAAATGAACACATAAGACATAAGGCAAATGGTATTCACTGCTAGATTACTAGCTAGGCTTTACTTCCGAATTTTTTTATTACAAAAGTGGCACTTTCAAAGAGTTTAAATCAAAAAAATTGTCTAATTAGAGGAAAATCCTACTAATATCATGAACGCGAAAGTTTGTGTGTTTGTTTGTTTTTTGTTACTCCTGCACGCAAAAACGGCTAAACCGATTTTCATGAAATTTGGCACATACACATAGAGGGTATTAACACATACTTGGCATAGATTTTATCCCGAAAAAGAAACGTGTGGGACTATTAATCACGTGGGCAACGCCGCGGGCAACAGCTACAGCCTAACAGTCTGGCCACAAAATAGCGATGCAACTCAAACATCTTATTGTTTGGGATCAGTAGTCCACGGTTGTTTTTAACTATTTTATTAAGAGTCGTATGCTGGTTGGCAAAATATGTACACTTTGTTAACTATATGATAGTCCACTATTATTTTACTAATGATCATCCTACGCTTTAACCGGAGCATGACAATATTTGGCGGTACGTGGCTTAATGACAACATGATGACAACCCTTTTTTAACTCACACTCAATTTACTCACACGTAGGCATACTTTTTTGGTGTCGTTTTTAAATTGACTTTGTTTATCTATTACATGCTAAATCTATGAGTAAAAGTTGGTTTGATACTCAAAGAGTCAAAGTGTAACTTGTATCGTATCGTGAATATGGTTTATTTACTTGATGATGACGACGCCGTATATCCCTATTCTCCCTCAATGAATTTTGATAAGATTACTGCCGATATCTATGACCTTGACCTGACTGGTTTTGATGAAATAAGTTATTTTTGAAACGTGGGTACTTCAAAACTCGATGCACAAGCCTAAGCAAAGAACCTGAAAAAAAACACAAAAAAACTTACAAAGCTGATAGTTGTTTCTTGTCACTTGTCAGTGTCACAATATAAAACTATTGTTAAAATTTATTGAAAACGGATTAGCGAGTCGAGTTCATTACAAATATTTCATTGCAATTTGCAATTAGGTACCGAAAAACCCGAAATTGATGTAAATACCAGTAAATTCAGTTTGTAATAGAATTCAGTATGTAATAAAACCGTACTTATAATTTATTTTTTGCGTGTAATTGGTAGTGTTATTATTTTTAGGTACATTTTCCCCAAATAAATACGTGTATCAAAATGATACGCCGAATTTTCGACAGCTTAAAGAAATAAAACACTGTTAAATCTAGCCTTGAAATATTATAGGTATTTTAAACAAACTCGTTTACTATATCAAACAAGATGAGGATAAGAAGACTATCGGCAATATTTTGGGCGACTTGTATAATTGCATTTATATTTATCCTTTATGTAGTTACTGATTTAAGTTTTAAATTGCCAAGCGTCAAGCCAGCATTGGCAGATTTTGATGATGTAAGTATACTTTTGCTTTATTGATTTTGAATAAAAACTACAAAAGAAACAAACTTTTATATGTTGAATTTTTGTTTTTAGATTTAAGTTGATAGATTTAAGGATATCTCTTCAAGACTAACCTATTTACTGTAAATTTATATTATTAACCAGAAGGGACAGTTGTGTCTAAGTAAAAATGTCTATCAAGACAGGGTTTTTTGTGTTTATAAATTTGTCTTCAAATTACCATCACTTATGGCCAAGCTGTCCCTATTGGGATTACCCCAAGAGGTCCATTGGCCATATTATGTACAGAACATGTTTTTATCTTATTATGCAAACAAATAGATATATTATGTTTGCCTTGTGACTCATGGTCTAGTGTTCTGGTGACTTCTTGAGGTCCAGGGTTCAACCCCAAGATGGATATAAAATTAAATAGGAATTTCTATTGAAAAATAATGTTGCCTGGAATTGGTTGGCTTGCCACCTATCACATTGTGGGACTTAGTGTCTTCGGTGAGTTGTGGTGGGTGCCCTGGTTGTCTCTGCCTAAATCTTTGTGGACATGGGCGTGAAGATACTTTAAGTATAGTGGTATTATGTGAAAGTACATAAGAATTCCACTTTAAATTTTTATATTACTGATAGTTGATACATAATCTGTTGTCATTTCACATTGAAGGGTTATAAATGAAAGAATACAAGGAAAGATAACGTCTATTCACTTTTTCTTTAAATATATTAATCACTTTAACTAATGCAGTAATTTTATTACTAAGCGAGAAATATTAAAAATTAGGTTAATTTGGTTATCTTTTGTTTGCAAGGTCCTGATATTAAAGTAAAAAGTGGATCCAATTAGATAAAGTGCCATAACTTAGCTAATAGTTTTAATAAGATATTATGGGAAAGTAGGTCTGTGTTGTTTGAAACTGTGAATGGCAATACAGGTTATATTCTACTAAGTATTGTGTATTCTACAGAGGCTTAAGATGACAAATCTGTCTTATACACTTTTGGACAGATTGTTGAGCTCCTTGTATGAGTTTACTAGGTGTCCTACTCTTTAAACTGGGACAGACATAGGTATGTATGAACCTTGCCAACAAGTAAGAGATCACAATTTAATATGTAAACCTAAACTGTCCTTTGAAAATCCACAACCAAGTAAGCATAGCATAAATTACTATTTTTTAAGATGATAATAATATGTTAATACAAAATTATTTTCAAAAGCTAATTGCCTCTATGTTTTTAAATTGCAGAGCAAATGGTCAAAATTTGAGTCAAAACTAAAACATATAGAAAACGAACTTGATCAACATCATGCAGTAGTAGGTGAGATAAAAAGTGCTATGGACCAAATTGTTGAGCACTCTCAAGACTATCATCCTCCCCAAAAAAGGCCAAGGCAAAAATCAGAAAACAAAATACGAGACTTCAAATTTGTTGGAGATGAACCTCCGAGGATGCACAAGAAGATTAACATGTCTTACTGCCCTACAATGCAAACCACATCTAAAGTAGATGTTGAGGTATGTCTTTTTATAGTTTACTTTGTTTATTTGTGTAATTCAAAGGTCTGAATACTAATAATAAAATTCACCCTTAACTTCTCTCTTCTTATCAAGGAGAATCCTTACATTATTCCATCATTCACCATTTCTTTGATACAAAATAGAATGGAAGAAATGGAAAACTACAAGTATGAAATGAACTTTTTGAACAAAGTTATACAGCAAAGCAATTGTATGAGTGGATTTGGAATGGCACATTAATAAGCAAATATAAAAATTTCTTTTGCTGCTGTTAGTTCATACATGCAGTTGATTTTACAATCTTACACCAATCGCAAAATAAAAATGTATATGGTCTATTAATGTATTAAAACCCGAGTATATAAATTTACTTCTTTAATGAGAAATGATATAGCTTATAACATATTATGATCTGTATTACATTTTTGTTAAGCATCATCAAACATACAAGGGTCAAACTGAAAGTTCTTAGAAAATCAAAAACTAAGCATTCTAGCAAGTTATTAAATTTATTATAACTTTTCAAAATAGCGTCCATTTACATCAATACATCGCTG
>NJDD01003147.1:0-14985 GCA_002245505.1 Calephelis nemesis
TAAAAAAATATTTTTTTTCTTTATTACAATATTTATGGCAAGACTAGGTATTAGTAACTAACTCTGTGATTTCATCTTTCAACAAAACCATTTACGATATTAAGGTTAATGAAGCTAATTTAAACGAAGCTATCGACAAACTCTCACGTCTATCTCAAGATGTGTTTAATAATACTCGCGATTTAGAATATCAATCTCATTTTAACGTAATTATTAATAGCCTTGAAACCGCGATCTTAACTCTCTCACTCCAATTAAACGATATAATCGATGCAATTCTTTTTAGCAGTCAAAACATTTTACACCCTGCTGTAATCACGCCACAACAGCTACATAAAGAGCTTATCGATACCTCAAGATATCTGCCTAGTAACCGAGAACTACCTATTACTTTAGATATATGTTCTATTCACTTTATGTTAAATATTTCGCAAATTGTTAGTTACTATATCAATAATAAAATTATATTTGTTGTTCGCGTCCCTCTTGTATCTGTAACCGAATTTTCTCTGTTTCATGTTATGTCGCTACCTATACCACATGATTCTGTTAATCCTAAGTTATTTAGTATGATAATACCTAGCTATAAGTACATAGCAATGACCAAAGACAAAACACAGTACTGCAACCTCGAAGACTTGAATCAGTGCAAACAAGTGTATCAAGAAAATTTTATATGTGAAGTGCCGAGTGTATACGCGAGCGATGCAAAAGCATCATTCGAAAGTGACCTAATAACTAAAGTCATAAATGAACTTCCATTAACCTGTAAAACAAACATTCTAAATGGAAGTCTAAATATCTTTAAGGCTATAAGAAATAGTAAATGGATATATGTACAAAGTCAACCAACAAAATTGTCGATCGACTGTATGGATTCATCTCTGCAGGAAACTATCTTATTAGGTACTGGAGTACTTTAAATACCTCCAGGCTGCACTGGCTATTGCAAAAGTACTACGTTCATTTCTAAATCCTATTCCAAAAATGTCACTATTCCTTCTATAAATTCAGACTTTAATTTAAACAAAGATAGCTGTTGCAGTCTCGCGGCTGCAGAGAAAATAGATAATGTGTCCCCTGTTACCTTACAAAATATTGACTTAGATAACTTAAAATCATATCATAGCTCTTTATTATAAGAATTAAATATTTCTAAAGAATTAACAGATAGTCCACACATTGTAAAATATGGCACACATTACTCTATAATAACCGTTCTTAATATTACAATTATTTCAATTTATTTTATGTATAAATGTTATAAATGTAAAAGACCTAGCGGCAGATTCCGGATAAGTGTCCCAGTCCTGAGGTCGCAAATCAAGGATAATGTACAAGACCATGACCAACCGACAGACCAGCAAGACTCTTCGGCAGAAGAAATACCCTTGCCAAAATTAAGAATTAATATTTAAATCCGGAACTTCTCATTTAACTAAAAATTTCCTTCTTAAGGGGGGAGGTGTTATACCCCGGTCATGTATGGCATAATGCTGACCACCAGACTGCCTCACCAGCAGTCTGCATTCCTACAAGCTGTCCTTTAGCGGAACAAACGGTAGAGAGCCAGTCTACTTCCAACCTCCAATCTAACCGGTCATCTGCCTATGGGTCTATAGCCTCTAAGTTCAAAGTGTTCCAAGTTATTCTTATTGTGTTAAATCATATTCTCGTCAAACTCAAATATAAACTTTTCTTATTAAAATATATTTTTTTTTAAAACACAATTCCGAGAGAGGCCCATAACAGAACGTCAAGTAGTAATCCTCAATTGCAACACAAAATCCCCATTTCGCCACATACGAAAATTTAAGCAACTTGTATTGTATAAATTATTCTCATAATAAATATTAGATTAAGCAAGAAACGAAGGATGAAAATTTGAATTTTTCAATAGAGGAAAGTGCGTTTTTAAATTTGAATTATTCCATAAGTGAAGGAGAAAGAAAGGATTCCATAAGTGTACCTACTTATTGCTTATTTATACCACATAAAAGTAAAAGAATGTAAAAAACGGAAAGTGCAAACTCATCACATGTTACTTCACCATTTTAATCAATAAATTCACTATTTTAAATAAAAAAAATAAGTATTATGCTGTTTTTGTACTAGGTACTAATTAATATGACCCGAAGAGAAAAATACAATGTTGAAAGTGAAGTAAATCTCAACTTGCCATTTGTCACATTTTTTCAATTTCTCTCTGTATATGTAAGAATGTTTAGCGGGTAAGCTATTTCTTTTACATTCCATAAGCTTTTTTTGTCATCGTATTAATAAACAATTACCATGACTACAACCGAGACATTTGTAGCAAAAATATTTTGTTAAATTTTTCATCTTTCTTCTTTATTTTTATACGCCAAATATTTTATTGGTTAATGCCTGGAAAAGCTAAACTTAATTGTTTGATGAGATTTCGATAGAGAATGTAGTTGACAGATAGTAAATTTATTTCCCTACTTTTATAATAATTTTACAAGTACTTAATTTCAAATGACTATTTAAATATAACACGTCATTTAAACCACTAGTAACATCTATGTGATATAAGACAGACTATCTTTCATAAAGCGCAGACACTAAGTAGGTTGAGGAGAAGAAAGCTCTTGAGTTGTCATCAAATAGTTTAGATACAGTGTTATTCTTTTGTTTATATATATCTTCCAAGTCCAATACGGGGTAGGCAGAGAGTATCGAGTGACGATCCTGACAAACCCATTCCTTCACATTACCCTTCTCATACAAACACACCGGTTTAGGAGATTCTTGACACCACCCTTGGATAATATCCGAGGTTAATATTCAGCATTCTTGTAATCCGTAAATGAAATGAAAGATATTCATAAAGCACGGACAACGAGTAGGTTGAAGAGGACAAATTTCTTAAGCTAGTATTAAACGGTTTTGCTAGATATGATTTAGCACTTTTTTTTTAAATCGGCAAATGGATCTATTAACGACCGACCCATCATCCCCATCTCGAAAGACGTCACTAAACGTTTAATCAGCCGTTGAGTCAAATTTTAATACAAAATAATGAAGGGTTGAGTTCGAGAATGGCTTAACTGATGTTTTTTTTTAAATTAGTTATTGGTATCGTTGGATTCAGAAAAAATAATACATCTAATGCCCTTTTCAAAATAACAAGAATTGCATTATATCTCGAGAGATTCAGTCTGAAAAAGGTCTAACTGAAACAATTAATGTCGAGATCGCTAGAACAAATTATAGAAATGGTTTATAGTTTCTCGGTTCAAATATAAAAATGGATTATATAGCCAAAAGCTCTTTTAACTTTAAACAAGTGCCATATTTGTAGTGATTTTCTTTAGAAGAATTGAAAATGATGATCCCAATGTTTAAAATTTATTTGCGCTAAATTGCGTGTATGTTAGTTAAACTATTCTCGAACTCAATCCTTCAATTGTGATTTAGTGATAGATCAAATGCCAATTATTGATGTTTCTGAGTGCAGCCGTAAGATAGGTCGGTGATGGTTTCAGATTTTTGGTTTGGCCGTAAATACATGCACTTACAGTACACAACTTTGGCTTCACGTAGGCACAAAGGAAAAGTTGATGCACTTAACTTTTAGACTATACAAACAAAACTTAAACAAACTATCCAGTACTCTGTATTCTCTTAGTAGTCTTTATCAAGTTGGGTGTGAGAGTTTCAACAGAGAACGCAAATATGAATGTGCAAAAGGATGTAGGACGCGTATTTGATTTGGAATTGTTTACGTGAAAATTATTCTGTGAGTTTGCAACAATTGTAATTGTGAGAGAACATTTAGGGAATTAACTTTTTCCATCATAGCGCTATAATCTAAAGAAATGTTTCTTTCAAAAAAGTTAAAAATGTTAAGAAAAAACTTCTTTCTTTTACCTAATTCAATTAACAGAATTCATATTTTGTGCTTTATATTTATGTTTATTCACTTAATTTCAATCTGTTTTTGTCATTTAGTAAGGACTAGTGGTCGCCCATTTGTCCGTGACCATAATAAATTTTAATATCTTGTTGATAAGAACGCCATCTTCATTTCTCAAGACCAACTACTTTGTTTCCAAACTTTATAAATAGTTAGTGCGCCATCTGTGACCTTTTATCGTCGTCATCAGTATATTTGTGTATGTGGGTAATGTTTTATTTTTTTTGAATTAATGCACTTTATAAACATTGTCAATGAAAATTTTAGCATTCTGCACTTCTACTACATAAAAACTATAAGTGTGCCAGATTTCATACTCCTCCGTTAGCGCACTTTTCGTAAAAAGGGGTCCAAAGTTTTTGCTTCACGTAATTATATTATGATACTATTAACTAATTATGTCTATTGTGTATATTATTATTGTTTACAAAAGTCCACAATACAAGAATATAATCTTCTTTGGTACTATATTTAAGTATCTTTGACAGCAATATTTATTCATTTACTTTTTATTGTCCGTATTATTTCCGAACCAAATAGCATAACTTTTTCTTAATTATTAAGATTATGGTCAGTTACGAAGGCATATAAATCGCCAACCGACAACTTACTTAATCTGAGGAAACGCTGATTTTAATCGACTTTAAAAAAAGGAAAGAAAAAAAGAAGGAATTTACATGTTGTGCTTCAATGTTTTTTATGTACATTTATAGATTTCTCTATTATTTCTGGAATGTAAAATTATTTTTTTATTTGAAACAACACACTAAAGTGATCGCATTGCTATGAAGTCTAGATCTGATGCTAAGATCTCAACGACATTGGGAAACTTTTTTGAATTACGTATCGAGGTTAAAGTCGCTCTTTTGCAGCTATACTGCGCTAAAACTATCATTATAATGTTGAAAAAATGCTCTTTGAGTTACCTGGTCTAGAAATCATACCCGAGATCTCATGTTATCAACGGCAGCGCTCGACCTTTATACCATAGACAGTATTAGGTTACACACAAAAATATTTACTGTGTTGTGTGCTTACGTGCGTGTGTGTGTTAAAGATTGAAATCCCTGCCAAGTTCAATATTCTTATAGTTACGTAGATTTTGTAATAATACACACAATAGCAGACAGATTACATATTACAATAAAATTAAAGTGTAGCAAGTGCATATTATTTTTTTTGTTTTGAGATATTGATGTCAAATGCTACAACTTACATATATCACAGTGTTAGTGACAAAACACTACGCTAGCCTCTACTAATAATCTACTTTATTGGTCCCCAGAAGCAAGACAAACACCTCTCAAAACAAGCGTAAAACTTTACCTGTAAATAAGATTTCCAGCTCATTGACTACACAGCGGCTTATGTCATGACAACAGCTGGAATATGAAGGTATTATGCACGCTAATTTATATGCCTATAATACCTTGATGCTGTATTGTGCCGTGCCAACATGTGAAAACTAAGTAGGAAACTGTAAACTATACAATAACGTTTCATAAACATAGAAATAAATACGAGTAGCTACATCATTTCTAATTTTTGCCTGGGCTGGAATTAAATAATGTTTGTATTAAAAAATGTCTACACACTTTTATTAAGGTACAATTAACAATTATAGAACAATTATAGATTTCTAAAAATTGTCTCCTCTGTCTACTAACCCGTTGTTGGTACTTACTATATGTGGCCGAGCAACTCGAAATGTTTTCAAAAATTTTAATGACTTTTTTGTTGTCAGGAATAGGTTAGGTGACCGTATGACAATAGGTTTGCCATCTATCACATTGTGAGAATAAACATTAGTTACATTCGGCTCATCATAGGCGTACCTCTGTCTACATCTCCAGGGATACAGGTATGAAGATACTTAGTTAATTTTGTATTGAAAAGCGAAAGAAATAATTTCCCACTGGTAAGAAATATATGTATAACTAATATAATACGAGTATAATGATAGGAAAGGTAGTGAGACATTTTCAGTTTTAGGTACAAGGCTCATAACCTGGGTTTGGGTCTGAGTCTGGACTCAGATAGGATTCTAGAAAATAGCATCTGTAAAACATGCCGTATTACTGATGCTATTTTCCAATCCCATCATAAATCAAATGTGATGATTCGTGATAATATCACAAACGTCACTTCCCAATTTTTTCTTCTAAACAATTTTGTAAAAAAAAAAGCAAAAAGAAAAACATGTTTATTTGCGGAATATGAGTGTTAAAAAGATGTTACAATATTATTAAATCATTCCAACATATTCTACCAAACTGTGGTGTGCAAATATTTTAATAGGTTTTAATTAAATTAGTAATTTTAATTATTTATTTACTATTTACACACTGTTTTTGTATTAATTACATGATTATTTATTAATACAAATAATTTTTAGAATGTAAATTAATCTAGCCCTATCTACCGTAAACTATTACCGTTTTTAAACCTAGCCAGGCAGGAGAAGAAACGACAAAACAAACTCCCGACAATCAGGACTCTAACCAATCTGCTTTCTCCTGCCACCGCTTCCAAATCTAGCCAGGCAGAAGATAAAACGGTAATGTAGCATTGGTTTTTCAAAAACATTAAAGGTACAATAACATTCATATTCAATAACATTCTATTTTTAGTACAAATTACAGTGCCTATTTCTATTCACTTAAAGCGAGTAAAATATATAACATTTCTAAAGAGATAAACTTATATATTTTTTACCATTAGATAAGCACTGCTCAAACTCATCGGAGTATGACGACAAAATTCTCTCATCCGTAGCACATATTATATTTATTTACAGCTACATTATTTTCAGATATATTTCTGACTATAATGTTAAATGTACGCCTTGTTAAAAAAGAAAACTTTTTTCTTATATTTTCTAAAAATAATGAAATAGTAGAATATAAAAATAAATAAGAACATGAAAAGACCAAACAGAAAACAAAGCTACCTTCGAAACGAGGAAGCGTTGACTTCATAGACGCAGTTAGAAAATAATGGACAAAACATGGTAAAAATAAAGAAAAATGGATTAAACAAGTAAAAATTGATATTGAAGAAAATTTTTAAATAAGAAAAAGCATCACAATTTTAAAATTATTTTTAGGATAATGTTTTTAAGTAGATATATTGAATTTGAAACATAACTGATGGGGAAAAAAGGTTTTGTGTTATTATTACTAGCTAGTTACTTGTGACTTCGTCAGTTTATAATGTTTTTTTATATAAATTTTCAACTCCTATTGTTTTAGATAGAATCTTAAACTATATTCAGATCAAATTTTATCAGTCAACGGTTTAGCAGTGAGAGCGTCACATACAGATAAACTATCGTATTTTTAAAATAGCTTACCCGTAAATAATATACACGGATGATTTACTTATCTTTTTTTTTAGTTACTACATAAATTGAATTAACTAATATCTAACACAAATAAGAAAATATTTCTTTCATATAGACTGTTGAAAGGTTTTTGTGACGAGTTTAAACAAATCTAAATTAAATACAGTAAAACTACGAGAACCATCTCCGACTATATCATACATGATAGGAAATAGTTCCAAAATGGTCCAACATACATTTTATTAAGATAGACGTTGTTTGGAGTTAACACTTGTACTTATCTACTGTATACTTTATTTAACACTTTTTGTTACTTTCTAGCCAACCGGTTTCACTATTTACAGCATCATCAGGGCTTTGAAACTAAAGATCTTTTTTGATTTAACGCTCAATATCTATTTGGTTAGATGTTACTGACGGTACCCACATATTAAAATGTTAACAGTAAACAAACCACAACAAAGTTATACCACAGCAATTCTGTTTCCCCAAAAATAGGGATTACAGTTAGATTGTAAAATGTCACTGTTTTAAAAATAAAATAAAATTTTATGTCAATTTATAGAAAAAATCAATATAGAAAAAAAAATTAAAAAATATAAATGATGTCAAACGATATAAAGTGTCAGAATATCGATACATGAGAATACCATAGTCAAATTGTCAAAAATATACGAATAACAAATAAATTAAATTATTAAAAAATGAAACATATTAAATTAATGTAAGACATAAATTAGATAAAAATATGAAAATAAAATTAATTGCGAACATCTATCTAAATATTAATCATTAATATAATTCGCGCTGTCTTAAACATTTAAAAGTGTTAAATAAAGTATACAGTGGATAAGTACAAGTGTTAACTCCAAACAACGTGTATATGCAATGGAATTCCACCAAGTTCCAACGATAGCAAGTAAAGATTCTATTTTATTAACATTTTGCAAATTTTTTTTGAGTAACACTAAACAAAGCTAAAAATCTTCGCTGACGTTGACGACGAGAAAGAATTCTTGCATTATAAGCGTTACACAAAAACCACTACTTAAATCATGACGAAGTTAATATGAAACCACTCTAGAATCATAGCCTATGTTTCAATGGTCAAGTAATCGTGTAACAAACATCCAAAACAATTTAAAATAGTATGCAGAAAAATTAAAAACCACCTCCTTTTTTGGAGCTTTTAAAAAAGTAAAGTATCTCCACGTTCTTATCCCCAAAGAAAATTATTAATTAATTATTTAACTAGAAAAATAATAACCAATATACCGAAATATTTAAATAGATGACGCAAAAATAAAATAGATACCCCGATCCGGTAATTTAGACATTGATGTCTATCATACCAATATCACGCCTGCCCCCAACAAGGATCGAACTCAAGCCTCCTGAAAGATCAGTGGCGTTAGGTATGAACGGTAACCTTAATGGACCACCTCATTGTCCTGTATTAAATACAGACATATTGCTTTTCTACCAAATACATAACAAAATTATTAGTTTGTTTGTAACTTATCCCGCGGGTAATGCGTGCTAATACCAGTCACAGCCAATGTCTTAGTGTTAAACAAACTAAATGACAATTGTAGGCCAAACCGCCGAAAGCTCCTAGTTTATTATAAGCCACATCTGGTATAAAACTTTTCAAATCAAAATTACATTTTAAAAACTACCAGAGGAAACTTTATCCGAACTAGTTCGTATGTTAAACTAAAGTGAGACATATTCATATGTTTCGGACGTGCTGTGAAAGTTTTGATGAGAAGTTACAAACGTTGCTAATATTTATGCGTTTTACACTAGAAATATTTCTGAAAAATGGTAGTAACAACGAAATAAAAGCTAACAACTCATCACTACATTTGTTGGTGACGAATATGTTTTAAGTTAGGTCTATTTAGTTAATCACATTTGACAAATGTAAAACTTAGTATATAATTGACAAAATAAGACGTGAAAATGAATTACTTTGACATTAGTACCATAAATATTATTTTTTTAAAAATAAAAAAGTTAAGCAAAATCACCAATACTAGCTTTGGTAAAGAAAAGTTTGTTAGAAAATGCACATTTTCTTACATTTTTGTTGCTCGCGGGGATCGAACCCCGAACCTCAAAAAGTCAAAACCTGTACCGGAGCGCTAGACCACAGAGACGATAACTTTGAACATTGAAGTAATATTATTACAAAGATTATTTTAGTGTTCTTTTAGTGTCAAATTTATTTCACATTTGAAACTTTGTTGTACGGAAAACCAAAAACGTTCTCTCTTGAGCTGATGAACCTATTTCTATGCAGTTTTTTTTTTGCAAGCTGGCGTTATGGCGTCAATCTAATCATATTAAGATTTAGAAAACAGTTTATTTCACGTTACCCAAACAAAGGGCACTTGTGACGCGTCTATATACTACTAAAATCTAGAAAAAACGAAACAATTAATTCCAATCGTAATTAGCATATTATATACATTCAGCAACAGTAGAATAACCTTTATCATATAATTTCAATTTAATACATTTCTTAATCTTATTAATTGAAAGGTCTTTATATAATTGGGAAGTTTACTTTTAAAAAGTATACATTGCACTAAAAAATGGCTTATTCAGTGGAAAGGTAAGAGTTGTTGGGGGTCATTTTTTAATTTTATTTTAGTGTTATATAGTGACTATATATATTATTATAACAGTGCTCTTGTATACATACGTTAGTATACATTATTATAACAGTGATAAAAGTCCAGTAAAATATTTAGAAAAGATAACAGGAATACTTTCTATCTTAGACTTTTTTACAATATCTTCCATCTAATTGTTAGTTTGTACGATTTTTTAAAACTATCTTCACACCCATATTCCCAAGAGTTGGGCAGAGGCACAACACACCCACGACTATCTGAAGACACTAAGTCCCACCATGTGATAGGTGGCAAGCCTATCGCCAACCGGGCACATATCCAATCCCGAGCAACATTTTTTATAAGCAAATTGGAAAATCCAATTTTTTTTTGTTATTTTTTTTTCAAAAAAATGTATTTTTTTATAAAACGTGTTTCATCAAAAATCGACCAATTCTTCAAGTACAATTGAAGATTGAAACAAAAAAAAGATGTGAAAAAGTAAAAATCAAAAGTGCCGTTTAGGTAAACGGCACTTTTGTAGACATCAAATCTATGTTTCATCATATTATTATTAAATAAAAGTAGGGATGTCTTCCATCGCATTAAAATCGTTGGCGCTTCATACCGCGTGGATAAAACCGCGGGCTTAAGTTACTTTATGATAAAACCGTGTATTAAACTTAACGTTGTTAGCTGCACTGTACAGTGTAGAGTCTAACAAGTTGTTCGGTTCTGCTAAGCTCGAGAACTTTCCTATAAAGTATGGTGTAATAAACTTAGTTACTCTTTACGATGTTGGAACATTCTGTATAACTTTAATAGCTTTTTAAAATTTTGTATTAAAGTTTTAATTTTCAAAATTAAAAGCAACTATTTAATACTGATATCTTCGCGCCCGTATACCCAAAGAGATATAGAGATAGGGCTGCCACGATCAACTAAACGTATCTACTATTATATAAGTATATATAGATAGTAGGTACGCCACTAAATAATGAATCTTAATTTAAATCCAATTCAAATTTTAAAATAGATTTAATTACGTAGATCGATAGCTACAAAGATTCTTGTAACGCGTCTATGTAATTCTAAAAACTACCACCGGATCGCAACGCGGCCACTCACTGAAGATCCGGTGAAAGAAACTCAGGGGGCTTGTCTTTTTTCTTGTAAATCTAATTTACAAAAGTTTATTACATTTACAAATAATTTGTAGAGATTGGTATGAGGAGCAATTAATCCCAAACATTTCTGTCTTATAAATATTCTGAAATCTTATAATAACCCTTACCATACAATTAAGTTTTAATACACTTTTTAAATTTGTTAAATGGTAAAATCTTGTAATAGTTCACCGCCAATGGCTTACTGCGCAAATAAGATTTTCGACTGTTACATATTTCAGAGACTAAACTAGAACACCTTATTCGGGGGCACTGCCAATAGTTGAATTATTCGCAAAATTTCCCCGTATTGGTCCGGGCTCCATTGCAGAATTGACCATCTGCCTTTCTTGCCAGGCAGCAAGTAAAAGGCGAGCATAGGCTTATCGTCGCTAACACCGTGACAACTGACTAGGTGGTAGATTTTCGCATCGGGTCACCCGAATTGGTACCACCACCTTACCTATTCCTGCCGCCATAACGTCATGACGTTTTCCGGTCTGGAGGGTAAGGTAGCCGGTAAACTTACTTTTGCTCGAGGCCTAACATCGTGACCTCAGGTTGGCAACTCATCATTAACATCTTTGGTGTCTCTAGGCGGCGTGAATTTCTTACCATCAGGAAAACCGCCTGCTTGTTTGCCTTTCTATAACATACAAAAAAATGACGTAAAGTTAATGAAATTTTAATTGTTACTTTCGTAGTTTTCTTTTGTTCTTCAACAACAAAGTTCGTATTATTTTTCTATTTCTTCAAACTAAACGTTCGTTAGAAACATAAAATTAATGGTGTAACAATTTTTATAGTAAATTTAGTGTTTAAGATATAATATAATATGTAATTTGAAACTAGGTTGCCTTAAAAATCGTAGACGCAATATTTTAAATTTTTTTAAACTTTTTTTTTATTAAATGTTTCATAATTTAGGTAATAAGAAAATTTTATCTTAACCTAAAGTTTATGACATTTAAAATGTGCAAAAGTTGGGTTGTCTGTTATTAATGTGGTCTCCACGTATGAACTCGTATGTCAATGCCAGTCATTTCAATTTTTCGCATAATAGAAAAAAAAATAGCATCAAGGCTGTTTTCTTGCAAACACGTTAATAAAAGGTAGCCTGCAAAAAAATCGGAAGTGCAAAACCCTATTTAAAAAAAGGATTAAATAAATTCAGTTTCAGTTAAATATCTTGAATGTTTCAGATAAAATGTTGTCAATATGATTTATAAAACAATAAATTTATTACAAGAAAATGTGCTGTTCTATTATCAGCTTGGTGTAGATCTATGTAGTTTCGAATTTTCTTATATAAGAACAATTTTATAATGTAATAAGTTTATACCATACCAACCGCAAGCTGTACCCGTGATTGGAGTCAATAGTTGGGTTGTCAATTAGGAAGTCTCCCTTCCAGGACCTTGCCCTTCCATTTCACAGGATCCATTAATAACCCATCTAATATTGATGTGGTTTATCACGTGCGCCAAGGGACAGGTATCCTTCTATTTAATTAACATTGTTTACATCTGACTTGATTAGCTAATTACTAAAACGTAGTTTATTAACTATCAATTTATTATATGTCTATACAATACTTAAATATAATGATTATACGTCAGTGCTTTTTATTGTCAAGCTTATGTATACATAACATCTACATGTTTGATATTTTTCATAGTCAGTGCCAAACGCTTCTTCCAATTAGGTATCTATTAATATTTTTAAATAAAGAAATACTTGTAAGGTTTACGAATTTTTTATTTACTTTTGTTGTTAATCTTTATTTTAAAATATCCGCCTTAACACAAGATATATTTGAAGATTATAGGTTCAAATCCTGTCTGGGGCGAATTTTTTTCTTTATTTAAAAAATAAAGAAATTTAACCCAAAAATACATAGAGCAAGTGCTCAAATAGAAATACCTTGAGAGAAAATGAAAGTTATGGCCATTATAAATGTCATTTTTATCTGTAACGATAAACTCATTTAGTAGGTGCTCAGAACTATGTATATCTAAAGGACATAACTACCTATGTTAACGGGTAAGGAAGGAATTAAAAATTTCGTCACGGGACTTGAATCCTCAGTAGCTCAAATGGTTAGATTATTTGTCGGCTAGAGACGAAAGGTTACAGGTTCAAATCCTGCCTGGGGTGATTTTTTTTCCTATCTATGCCTATCTACGCCTAAGTGGTTTAGAAATCCGGTGTCAAACTTGACTTCTTGAGGTCACAGGTTCGATCTCCAGGTCAACAAAAAAAAGTAGAAAGTGTGTATTTTCAAGTTTTTTATAAAAATAACGTTACTCGGAATCGGAAATGTACCACCTATCGCTTTGTGGGTTTTAGTACCTTCGGCTAGTCGTGGATGCATTTGGTTGTACCTCTGCCTTCCACTTCCTTGATATGAGCATGATGATACTGCTGCTACTACCACTTAGTGAAAACCGTATGAAAATTCGTTTAGTAGTTGTCGAGTTCATCGCAAACAGCCTCACAGACTCGGCCTAGGAATTTTATAAAAAAACTTCAGACATCTTCAGACACTTAATAAACTAATGTAAATGTTATGTAGAACGTAATGAAGCCATAATTGTATTTTATATTACGGTTTAATTAAATTATTTAGCATTTGTCAAATTAGTTAAGATTGGGAACCCCTGCAAAATGGTAACTGGGCTCGTGAGAGTTTCGTATAGTGATATACATATAGACTAGTCAACTTAATTTGTAATATGATTAATTATGAATGTAATTGAATGGGACTTTATTCATTAAACCGTAAATTTGATGTCAGTGATTACTGGAAATAATACTTATTCTCCTCGCGTCAGTCCGGGTCTTTGTGTAGAATAGATATATTATATATATATGTGTGTTATAGATATATTATATATTCTATATTAAAGGACAAGCCAAATTTGGAGAGAAGGTTCAGAATCGATAACACTTTCCATTTACAAAGACTGTATATGATATTGATATAAATAATACGTTGAGGTTGACTTACCGTCACTAAAACCGTGATATCTGAATAAGTGAAATAGTCTCGTAGTGGATTGCCCGGATTGGTACCACTGCCTTAACTATTGCTTTTGCTATAATGTTAGCGCTTGCCAGACATAACTTTTAGTAATGCACCATTCTTGTCTTTGGTGTCTTTAGGCGGCGTTAATTTCTTACTATCAGGAAATCTGTTTGCTTGTTACCCTTCCAATATCATGAAGAAATGAAAAAGTAACCCTGTATATATTTAATTTATGATATGTATGTTATTATATCATAAGCCCCCAGTTAACTTTATTTCCAGTACGAAATACAACAATGACAGGCGTCGAACTTACGAAAGTAAAAAAATACCTTCCTATTAAAAAATACGACACAGAAATTACTACACTTACAATAATTCGAGTTTTCGATTACAATAATTATTAATTATTCAAATGTACATTCTTTTTTTATCTTTGAGATTTGTATTGTAAATATTTTTTGGCTCAAAAGAGTAATAAGACCTTCTTAGAACAAAAGATATTAGAAATTCAAAGCGCAAAGGACAACCCCATTTAGTCATTTATAAAGAGGAAATACGGTACAGTCGATAACAATTATATTAGGTATTTGAAATTACCAATACTTATAACAAAAATGTAGAACAATGCATTTGTAGCAGCAAGGGTTCAGCAGAGTATACTTTTAGCATTATTAGAGTTTTTGTCTTTATCATGACTGCGATTTACGACATATTTTACTGATCCTTACGACATTTGGCTGGTAAATACCTTAAAGGTAAAAGGATGCTAAATCATCATCATCATCATCAGCCGCAGGACATCCAATGTTGGACGAAGAAATCCTCCCCCAAAAGAGTGCCACAAGTCACGGTCACCAGCCGCTTGTTTTCAGCGACTCCCCGCG
>NJDD01003147.1:16326-51778 GCA_002245505.1 Calephelis nemesis
TCACCGATTTGCCGATTACGATGAAATTTGGCTACCGGCTACCTTACTCTCCGAACCGGAACACGTCTACCACCTAGTCAGATGTCACGGTGTTAGTGACGGCAAGCCTATGCTCGCCTTTTACAAGCTGCCTGGCAAGGAAGGCAGATTGTTTATTCTACAAAGGAGCCCGGACCAACACGGGGGAAAATAATGCTTCATTCTATACAAAAATGGAAACCTATTAATGAGTCTGACGATACTTACATTATTCCTCGCTTTAATATAACAAAAACTTACTAATCCCGCTGAGAAAACCTTAACTATTATTGCTTTAAAACCCGAGATTAGACTTGTTACAATAATGCGTTTGTCACATGCTAAGAATTCCTTCTTGTACATTCCAGTATACTGAAGATACCCAGCATGAGATGGATGATTATTTTTACTCTGTGGCGAACTTTTATCTTAGAAGCACCAACAATGTAAAATAATTCACCAAGTTTATAATAAGAAAGTCTCTAGACCGATTTGCATAAATGATATTTAACTCGTACGCTATTTCACGGTTCTTTCATTTAACTTTCTTTTATAATAGGTAATTTTACCTTGGAGCAATATCTCGACTTCTTTTTCTTAGCGTCTTATTTTCTTTGTCTGGAAAATTATATTACGGGTATGATACTGTGCAAGGTGTTGGCATACAAGTTTGCTGGCTAATAGACTTTGAATCCTAATATGGTACACATATAAGTATGTGCATCATAAATGTAGTTGTATTTATTATTGACCTCTTTAGTAAATTTAATGTAGTATTAAATTTAATATGTACTTACAATATTAATAACCTATCTACAGATAGAGATAGTGATATATTAGATCAGTTGTCAGGTGACCGCTATTATTGTAACAATAATTAACAAAAATATCTTAGCAACAAAACTCGAGTAGGCTTATTTCTATCTGTAGATAAGTTATTAATTCCTGATAATATTTTCAGTCATGTAAATGCATTTTATTATTAACGTTTCTTACTGTAGGTTTTGATACATATTTCATTGCATTTTTTTGAACATTTTTATGATAGAATTATCCATTCCTGTCACCTCATTTACTTTTACTTGAGGCTTAACATTCTGGCATCAGGTTGGCAACGTACCATTACCATCTTTATTGTCACTTGGTGGCGTGAATTTCTTACCATCAGGAATTCCGTTTGCTTTTTTGGCTTCCAGTATCACAAAAATTAAAAAAAATGTTGATAAAACCTACACCACAAACAGTTAATTTTGCTTAGAGTCATTGGGGCAAGGTTATAATATGTTAAAGTCATATGTTGGTTCCAAATTGGTGTGCCACCAAATAGGTTTCTATACTTTGCATTAACACGTCATCTAAAAGTATAGAAAACCCTTTGATCAAAGAGTATATAAATACTTCGTAATTAGAGGCGGGACTTCCATAGATACATAGCCAACCCGAATTTGTTTAGAGTTTACTTGAAAAAGTATAACCCGCATAATTTGAAAGTAAGTCTAAAGGCATTCAGATATAAGGAAACTAGTCTCATATGATTTGGGCGAATAAAAAACATAGCAAACTATGTTTTTTTTATTTTTTTGATATGAAAGTTGCGCTAAACTGCCTTAAATGGCATGATTGTTTTATTTTTGCAGGCCAATGAAGTGTTCTGAACTTAGTTAAATTTGTAATTAGCAATGATTAGCAGAGGAACTAATTTTGTTTAACCAGTGTTTCCACTTTTAGGGATTTCGCTCCTTTTTAGGGGGAAACTAGGTTTTCGATGTATGACTTAGCGTATTTTTTAAAAACAGGTATTTTGGGAATTTGGGAAAAATAACTGTTTATAGTAACTTTAAATATTCTATGTTCTTTGCGTGTTTTTTCTCTCTCTATGACTCTGGGGCTCTCTTTAAGGGGATCCCTATATTAGTTACTTAATATTACCCGACAAAATATATAAGTAACCTTTCGATTATTACTGATTACATATGTCATAAAGAACATAAAAAAATTGGTAACACTACACCTACGGATATTAAATTTTATTTAGTATCGTTTGTTAGCTAGGTATAACAATAACTGCACAATTTAAGAATTTTAGAAAACATGCAAAATACGATTGTTTTTTAATAAATGAATTATGTGCCCTAAATCAGAGATTTTTTTAAAACAAAGTAGGGATTTCTAGGGATAATTTATGAGAAATTCAGGGCGAAATTAAAATCTTATGTGGAAACTCTGTTTCTAAGATTCTGCAATAAATTGGGCATAATATAACAGTCCTTAATTTGCAAATGTTATGTTGAATTTAATATCTGTTTTAAGTTAGGCAATTAAGCCCACTATTCTCATGAAACTTCTAATCTGCTTTCGGCATACGACACCTGACGAAACTATCAGACAGCTTATTCTGAAATTTCAACATACTCAAGCATTATTGAGCATTAAGGGTGTATGCAGACTGACTGTTATGCATTCCAAAATATGGAGAACGCCGGATTGTTGATGTCATTATATGATAAAACAATGCAATTAAAACGTAAACATTGAATCCGTGTCATAACAGAATTAGTCTTATTATGTGTTGTATAAGGATGGCATTAAGTCGCTTACACAAAGGATAAATTATATTAATTTCTATGTGTGTTTAGTTGTACTTGAAATTCCTGCATGACATTAATTATTTGTGCACTAATTTAATGTTATGCTGTGTTAATACTTACTTGTGCTTAATAAAGATTCCAGTCATTAATTATTTTAAACAATCATTAATTTATTCACTCACTGGTTCATTAATTAATCCAGTCATTATTTATTTCAGTCATTTTTTCCATTCATCCGTTCAATTATTAATTCTTCCATTCATTGATTTACTTTATTTAGCTATTCAAAACCGAGTGAATAACATTCAGAACTCATTAATTTGCAATAGTGAATTCTACGCTATTATATTCTTTGATGCGTCTAAATAAGTGACACAGTTGAGCGACTCACTTTCATGGATTGTGCTCAGTAATTTTCTATTGAAAAAAAGTAAATATCAATAATACTGGAACTGTTTCGTAAAAAAATATTTTTATTAGAAACAATTTACTTTTACCTAATATTTTTAAACGCTGTTTCTGAAATATGATCGACTTATGAGATATTGAAATATCGGCAGCTATCCCTCTCAAAGTTAAATGAGGATTTACAGTCACTGTTTTCTTCACTTTTGCTATGTAAATTTCATTTGATGGCCTACCAGAGCGAAGCTAAACATATCTCGACCGCTTATGAACGCTTTATATACGCATAAACACGAGTTTTTGATAAAATCGATTCCCAGCCTTCTGTAACATTTTCACTAACTTCGACCATGAAATTTCACTAGCAATGCGAAATTTAAGACAAAACTCTTTGTTCGATGTATTTGTTCATTATGAAATTAGCAATAAATAAATAAATAAATATCCCTGGACAAAGCAAAATAAGCAATACACACTAAAATGAAGTTACAAAAATCATAATGGAAAAAACAGTTGTGCGAATCTAACAACAACAAAAAACAAAGTTTAATTTAGAACCATAAACAAATAATCCATTTCCGATACTCTTTGACAGAATGTTAAATCTGCTACGAATTCAACTTGTTTGTAGCCACCCTAAAGTTGCCATCGCTATAACAATTCCGTATGTTTGTTCGTTAGATTTAACGACGCAGCGCCATCGTGGGGAGATTGAAGTGTTATTGACCGAAACTATCCATTTAACCACACATTTGCTTTAATAACATAAAAGCTTCGAGACTAGAGTACAAATAGTAATTATATCGTGCACTACTCTACTATGTTCCGTAATTTTCTCTTTCTATTATTACTCCGGTTACGGCTAGTATTTCAAATTGTAGAATTGTTTCAAGTTGTAAAAAATAGCGACAAACAATTGGGTTAAGTGATAAGAGAAAATTTAACGAACTTATAAGCAGTACTACCATTTAAATTATGCATTTCGGCTTTACACTTTTAACTCTTTTTACACTTTATACTTTTATTTTTAAATTGGCTAACCTAATTTAAATTTCAGCGAAATGATAAATATGTAATACCAACTCTATATAGATATCTTTAAAATACATTCTGATTTCCGAAGCATGACGAATATAGCCGAAGCGCATAATTTAAATAGTACTATACATACAATGAAGCTAGATGAGTATTTAACGAAGTGAGCCTCCCCAGAGAAGTGTTTTTTTTACTGTCGTTTACTGATACACGACTCATGTGCTGGCCTCGTATATATTTTGAGAGAAACTGAAACTAGAGAAAATCGTTTCGGTTCCATAAGCATATTTTTATTTTAATACTACGGGTACCCTCATACATATATTGATAACCTTGATCTATCTTTGGCTATTTCGTACCAAGGAAAGTTTGTCAAAAACGGGTTTTAGAGGGTTGTAATCTGGTGGGCGAATCTGCGTTTAAGAATCATCGGATTTTATTTACAGGTAAGTTAGTTTGATTTTCTATTAAACTGCGTAATTCGCCTTTCGAGATTATAGACTTACGAAATAGCCTACGAAACAAAAAACAAAGTTATCACCTTTTTTATGTTTTTTATTTTATTGTTCAAACAAAAAAAAATCAGTAACTACTGAAATAAAAATACAATTACATATTGTACAGTTGGAACAATCAATCTTTTTACAAGCCCATTGCACAAGGAGTGTTGAAATAAAACAGATATCATAAGTATATCTTTGATGTATAATTGCACAAAAGTTTGAGAAGTGCCAGCATCCAACAGTTGTCACTCAATATAAATGTGTTGACTCTAGCTACGGGTGCTTTTTGTCCAACGACTCGAGTTTGAAAACTAACAGACTTAACAGTTAATCACATCAACTACAAAATACCAAAAATTTCCAAATTAGATATAAGACATTTGTATATGTACGGCCAATGTTAATAATGTATCTCAATCTAATGGATTTCAAGCAATCTAGATAGCTGCGTATTCAGCCTATCCTATACCTAATTGCCATATTTATCCTGTCCACAGATATGTTATTGGCAAGCGATAACGTAAAAATGAAACAAAATCTTGGACAGCAAGTTTTAGATTAGGATTGATTATTAATATTGGCCGATAGCCTCTCAGATTATATTCTAAAAAATTGTAATGTCGGATTATGTTCTAGAAATGTAAAGATAGGGATAGTATATACGTATCTATATCCTAATACGTTTAATATCAATAAATGTGTTAATATAATAAAAATAACGAAGGCTGGAATAATTTGTCATTAATTCGACTAGGGCATTCTGAGGGATTTGGGATATTATTGTAATAACTTTTCGTAATTTAACGTAAACCATTCAATAAGTACATATATGTGCATATTTATCATTAACGAAAACATAACTACCTCATCCATCTTGAAGTCATGTAATTATCGAGATTCTGACCACAATGATCTGAAATGATAAAGTACTGTAATCATGGCGATTCATTTTTTTTGACTTTGCTATTCGTCATTCTAGCGAACTCCAATTTTTTTAGAAGACATTATTTGTCATGGCTATAAGTACTGTAATCCTGGCGATTCGTTTTTTTGACTTTGATATTCTTCATTCTAGCGAACTCTAATTTTTTTATTTGTCATGGTTATTTTTTCCATATTTTAGATTTAAAATTCTGTGACCTAAATACATCACAAACTTTACTTTTGGAAGAAAAAAACTATTGATATTAATAAATTTGAAATAGGCAACCACACGAAACATTTCTGAAGCAGAATTAAAATAAAAATATGTTTTTGAACCAAAACTTTTTCATCTAGGTAGGGTTACGTAAAAACTGCTAAAAGTGTGATTAAGAGGCCAGCACATTTGCTATAACGTTGTTAGTAAATGAATGTAATACCGAAGGGCGAATTGCACACTTAGGTGAGATAAAAAGATTTTACTGTTACCTCGATTTCTTATAGCCAGGATCTTAAGCGAGTAAGTGATTTCACCGGCTGTCCAACACAGAACAAGATAATGCCGAGCAATGTTACTATGAAGACAGGAATTGTAGTATTAATTCAAGCAACCTGCAGCACAGCTATCTACTCGTATTACCCAGACTTAAAATAATCAGAAGTGCTTGTATGTATTTTTGTGAAATTACAAGCTTCGTATTCGATGGAAATGATGCATTGGCAATCTGAGAGCAGTGTTTGTCACTGTTGTAAAAGAAAAATTTTAACAATCTTTTTGTCAACTATCCTCTCGAAACATTACTTACTACTTTATATTATTACTGTAACCGGCTTACTACTTTACATTATTGCTGTAACCGGTACATATTATATTACTACTGTAACCGGCGTTTTACCTACCTAACAGGCAATCTTTGGAACTCGCTCCTTGTAGAAGTCAGAAAATCCCCAAATGTTTTAAAATATGGTTAAACGTCGCTTACTACGTACACTCTGACTTGGTAAAAGTTAACCAGTTTTTATTTTTGTATCGACACAAAATATTTTATTTTTATTTTGATGCATGAACATTATTTTCTGTTTCGTATATTTCAAGCATAATCACTCAATATTTATTCGATTATATTTCCATGGCATGAGGTTGCCTAGAAGAGATCACTGATTAGGCAATAAAGCCGTAAAACAAATTGTATTTCAGCTTTGTTAACTTGCACGAAGCTCACGGAGCTCTATGGATGGATCTGGGAAAGATCGGATAAGTTTGTGAAGTTGTGTTTTGCCCGTGTTGGTCCGGGCTCCTTTGCAAAATAGACCATCTGCCTTACGTAACGCACCATTACCACCTTTGGTGTATCTAGGCTGCGTGAATTTCTTGATTACCTTCCATTATATACAAAAAGCTTCTTACACTTCTGCGTGATAATTTAGAGTGATGTGCTGCTATAGAAAGTACTCTTAACTCCTTCATTGTCACTTGTGGGTTGAAACAAGAGCGTGTCCTGGCACCCACACTGTTTTGCGTTGTACTTTGCATTGTTATCTAGGGAGACTTGTAATGTATTTTCAGGTTCATATAAAAGTTTCATAGAATGTAACGTCAAAGGAACTTTCTTCTACATGTTTCATTTTCATCATGTTAATCTCCAAGCTAACCCCCGTGTCATTACGAGCTGGATTGTCACTCCGTACAATATATTATGATAAGGTATCTCTGTTACAATACACCGGATATCTGCGGTCATTAGTCACGGTTCCTTCCGCGGAAGTACGCTCGAGCTAACAATGTTCATTAAGACCTTCAAGATAATGTCTGGTTGAATGTTAGGTTATTACCATGATTACAGTTTTATGCTTATTTTCTATGTGGGAGAAAACAATTACATAATCGCCTGAGTTTAGTAGTTTGCTGTTGAATTTGATTGCACAATGTCCTGGTACGATTACCGGATTGGAAAATGAAATAAATATGTTGTTTTTTTACTAGTTTAAAAGTAAACTCTGTGGTCTAGCGGTTCCCGGATCTGGTCAGATTCCGGATTTGAATCCCGGATCGGGCAACAAAAATTGGGTTTTTCCAACTTTGTAATAAAAAAACGTAGGTCGGGATTGGATATGTGCCCGGTTGGCGATAGGTTTGCCACCTACAACATTGTGGGACTTATATTTGGCTAGCCTATAGCTAATTACGGAAGATACCCTCTTAAATTTTACATTTACAGAAACGAAATAATACGCCTATAATAATATTTTTTTTAATAAATGCTTGTGTTATGGGTATTAATTGACTATTCTTATACATATAAATACTTAAATAGATACCATAATCAATTTAATAAACACGGTTACCCAGAAATGCAGACTTCTAAATGTTCATCACACAAATGCCTACCCCTGTCAGGAATCGAACCCGAGTCTCGCAGTATAGTTAGGAATTAGGCATAGTACCAATGCCTCGATGTAGTTAGGCGTGTACGCTAGCCACTCGACTAACGCCTTTCTTAAAAGTTTATGCATAAGTACCTTCTATTAGACAATTTAAGTTAAGTTGCGTCATGTTTTCATCCTATTTCGAAGAAGTAATAACGCAAAAGGAGACCGCGGAGCGGGCCCGGGAGGACGATCCCAACTCAGGCCCGCTCCGGCGCAGGCGGACCGGGGGCGCAAGAAGGCGGTTCATCCGAATTTAAATGTAGGCCATTTTCAAAAGACTACAGGTATTAGAGTGGTGTGTAGCACCTTTCCTTGTAGGGATCCACTACCTTACCTCATGATACCGATATGTTTCGAGGATAGGCAGTAGAGTTGCACAAAAAGCCTCAGAAAAGTGACGCACTTGTAAAATCTATAGTTTATACTGTAGGCTACGGTTGTTTTTCACAACGAGGAGAAACGTGTGACCGCTGGAACCTGCTATGGACCGTGAATAATCTTTATTGCATCTGTATGAAAACTTCGGTTATAGTCCAGGGAATGTTCTACTCTATTTTCGAAGTAATCCTTATTGCCTTCCTAACGACAGCAAAACTTTTTCAACCCTCACGCAAAAGGAAGGGTCTCTCTGTTTCTTTCTCTGATGATGGAGCAGAAGATAATAGGAGTAGCCCTTACTACTACTGAACCCGTAATCTTCGCAGTTAATCTATAGAACATAATATAAATAAGGTTGTGTAAGTTAGGTTTGTGTGAGTACATGTGAGACAGCTGTGGCATGATAAATTTTAAACGAATGCATCGATTTTGGTACGGATTTTTGTAATTGTGTAAAATAAGGGGTTCTATGAACCCCTATAAGAAACAAGGATTGTTATAAGTTTGTTGTGTCTGTCTCTGTTTGTGAATGTTTGTCTGTGGTAACATAACTTTTGAATCAGTTAGCCGATTTCAATATCACGATTTTTGTTTGAAATCTGATGTGATCGAGATGATTATTGGCTACATTACACACAGGTTTAGTTGGGGATTACTGAACATTTTCAATTTTCAGATTACTACATTCGACAGGTTGTTCAGTTAGCTTAACACCCTGGGCACAGCACAGCAACATACAACATCTTGGTGTCTATAGATTACGGTCGTCTCTTACCATCAGGTTATAAGTTTCACTCTTAGTGTTGTATTTTACAGGTTTACTTTCTGTAACACAAAAGTTTACAAAAACTGTATATTACTGAGCCTTATAAAATGCCACTTGAAAGTTTATAGTGTTTCAACGCTTTGATTCAATGTGTAGAATAAACTATCTACCTTCTTGCCTACGAGCCCTTAAGAGCCCAACATAGGTAAAATTAGTCATTATCAATTAGCCCGGGCAGGGATTTATCGCCTTACCTATTCCGACACTTTAAATACGATTACTATGTAATTTTTGACACTGTTATATGTTTGAAGGGTAAGATATCCGGTGGTCTCGCATAGTGTATTAAAATTTGTGGACATTTATGTTGTTATATAGCAACTTATAATGAAAATCAATATATAGATAGCTGTTATTTCTTATCATCAGAAGAAACATATGCTCGTTTTTTTTTCTTTTTTTTATTATAATTAAAGACAAACAATCAGTCGGATTTCCTGATGGTGACAAATTCACACCACCTAGAGACAACAAAGGTGATAATGGTTGCCAACCTGAAGCCGGGATCTTAGGCGTAGAGCAAAAGTAAGTTTACCGGCTACATAACCCTCTGAACTGAAACACGTCAGCAGAAAGCATTGACGTTATGGCAACAGGAATAGGTAAGTTGGTGACGCCTAGTAGGATGTCACTATGCTCGTCTTTTACGAGCTACTTGGCGGAAAGGCAGATGGTCTTTACTGCAAAGGGGCCCAGATCAACACGGGGAAAAAATAACAGGCATAACAAATAAGATTCAAGTCATTAATCTCTTAAGATACAGCAAAAATTGTCAATGTGAAATGTACCAAAGACCACGTTCACGTAATACTAGTACGAAAACCTTTAGTTGTGATGAAAATGTCCGGGACCTCAAACAATTTATCCGCTCAAGGCAATCTCACGAATAAATATACGTAAGATGGCCGCGAGGAAAATCCCTTAACCGAATTCATTATGGACGCCGCTGTCAGACGGAGGCATTTGCGGTTTACAAACACCTTTAAGGCGTGTTGCTCACCGTCTTACCCGACTTTAAATAATGGA
Organism: Calephelis nemesis; assembly: GCA_002245505.1. Taxonomy (NCBI): domain Eukaryota; kingdom Metazoa; phylum Arthropoda; class Insecta; order Lepidoptera; family Riodinidae; genus Calephelis; species Calephelis nemesis. The sequence continues at coordinate 26,457 of NJDD01003147.1, forward strand.
GGGGTTTTCAAATCCTTGGAGTCTTATTTGTATACGTCCCTGAACTCATAAAATGCTTGAAATGATTTGGAAAAATATATTTAGTCTGTGTAGTCGCGGGTTCGATTTTCGGCTAATCTAAATATAATTTTCTGATAACAATACTCACCGGTAAAGTGTTACATTGGGGGACTTAAACCGTGGGTACCAGGTGGTACAACTTGGCACCCACGCCTTCGCCTTTGGTTTTAAATACCAAAACAATTTTTTGCCATCGATATCGTCTGAAGCTGGCCTCAAACTAAGTTTTAATATTATTAAAATAATGTAAATGCAGAAACAAAGTTTTTCAATATTAAAATTAAGAAAAAATTGTTTGGTACTCATTTTATTGTGATCGAATCCATACCAGAATCGTTATGAAAGCAAAAGCATGCTCTTTTGTTTGTCCTTTCTTATCACAAATAAGTTAATTTATGATATAATATTTTTTTTGAAAATAGGAAGCTTTATTCCAGGCTACAAAATATATAGGCTACTTTTTATCTCGCAAATTATAAAGGCTAACTGAATAGGCTAAAGTCTCCTCATACGCGGGCGCAACCGAGGGCAACATCAAGGCTTGGAACCAGTTCGAAAAGTACAGGTTCTGTAGGTACCGGTATTTAGCGATTCTTGCCATTTCAATACCTTGATACCGGTTCCAAAGTGGGTACCTGTATTTACGATACAGGTATCTAACAAGTACCGATACTAATACCGTTTAAAACTGGTGTCCAATTAAGGTACCCGTTAATTTTTTTTTGTTTAGGTATCGGTATTATTTCAGTCCCACATGAAAGAATATTTTTTTTATGATATGTATTATGATAAGTAATAATTTTCTTGTACCCGTATTATTGAACCAGTACCGATATAAAAAACCTTAAACCAATAGTACCGATACTAAGTCTGGTACCAGTACAAAAAGTACAGGTAACGCCTTGGTATTGGTATTGCTTTAAGGTCATTACTATCGCTTCATAAAAATACCGGTATTTCAAGCCCTGGCCAACATCTAGTGAGAATATCTTCGAACTAAAATTTCAAAAACATGTCAAATGAAATAGATAACCCAAAGGTTTCTGAACTCGAGAACTGTCAAGTGTAATGTATGGTATTGGAATTCGCGCCGCTGTCAAACGGAGGCATTTGTGGGTTAAGAACACTTTGGGGGCGTATTGTTATCCATTATAATATGGAAATATTTATTTGAGCACGTACAGCCTACACAAACATTAATGTTTTAAAAGTGACAGGTCTTACCTTGGAAATTTACTTGCGTTTTTAGGCGTAGGTATATTTAAGGACCGTAGAATACCGTGTTTCTGAATTTTTACACAAGTTCTGCTATAATCAGAATTACTTACATGTTTTTTTTATGATATTGGAAGGCAAACAAGCAGTCGGATTTCTAGATGGTAAGAAATTCATGCCGCCTAGAGACACCAACGGTGGTAATGATGCATCGCCAACCTGAGGCCATGATATTAGGCAACGAGCAAAAGTAAGTTTACCGGCTACCTTACCCTCCTAACCGGAACATGTCATGACGTTGTGACTTCAGGAATAGGTAAGGCGAAAGTACCTATCCGGGTGAGTCGCTGCAAAACTCTACTACCTAGTCAAATGTCACGGTGTTAGTGACGGTAAGCCTATCCTCGCCTTTTACGAGCTGCCTGGCAAGAAGGCAGATGGTCTATTCTGCAAAAGAGCCCGGACCAATTAAATAACTACAAATACAAGTGCCATAACAATTCCTGACGTCATGACATCGATACTTGAAGTTGTCTTGTTCCTTTACAAATGGTAGTATCCACCGGCCACATGTAATCAATTTATCCGGTAGTAGTATCACTCGTGAGATTCCTAACGTAAGAAAGCCACGCACCTGTAAAATCTTTAGTGTCTATTCATTCATGCGAAATGTAATTCCTGCTTAAACCAAACTAATCTGATTTAAATATTCAAGTCGGATATCCTTAACTGAATTTATTAGGGATGGACCAGACGGAGGTATTTGCAATATGAACGCCTTAAAATTACTTACAAGTTACTGGCAGTGGTGGTGATTCTGCTGTTAACAAACTAAACTTATTTTAGAAGCATGCTATCTTTGTCAAATGAAACAAAAACAAAAGAGATGGAAAAGTTTAGACATGTCAGATTGGTCCGGATATGTCTAGTCATGATGTTTCTAATCAACATTTTACGAGTCACGAGTGATACATAAACGTCTGCAGACATGTCGTGTACAGTCTAATCTGACAGCACTAAAAGTGGTTTGTCTCTTTCTACTACTTTCGTTGAAAGAAGATAGCAATAACTTAAAATTTGTTAGTGCGGAACAAAATTACCACCAGTATTTGATAATAATATTTTTTTGAAAATTCTCAACCCTTATCAATACTTTGTCAATGGGTAGGCATTATTGTGATAAAAGTTTAGATGCCTGCATTTCTGGGTCTGGGTGTTTAATATATTTATTCTGATATCTATTTAAGTATTTCTATGTATTAGTATCGTTGACCAACACATATAACACGAGCATGTAATTTGCTTACTTTTGGAGTTAGATATTTATTGATTTATTACAATAAGATTTATTTGAAAATACACAACCCTTATCAATACTTTGTCAAACCGTCCGAACGAATAACCGCAAGGCTCGGGTTCGATTCCCGATGGGGAAGGGATGTATGTGATGAACATCTAGACTTTTGCATTTCTGTATCTGGGTATGATTATAAGATAATTTTATTCTGGTATTTATTCAAGTATTTAAATGTATTAGAATCGTTGACTAAAACTTATTTACTTTTATTTAATTGACTTATTTTAAAGTTCAATTTTTGAAAAATAAATATTCTTTTATCTTAAGTTTTTTATTAATAGATATTAACCCATTCTTGGTTGGCGTGACAATTTGGGAACACTTAATAATTTATGGTAGAAATTAAACGTTTTGACACTAGTTTAAATACCATGAGAGTTTTAAGCAGTTAAAGGTACAGTGGATAAATGCACAATACAAACATTTTGTTAAAATAAGTAGCCTTTTTATTGTGATTTGTTAAAATTTCTTATCAGAACCCATGGGGAAGTAAGTACAGTTTAGTTAAATTATTATCACAAATAAAAACCATAAATAGCACTTTACCTCATCATACTTGAAATGAATAAATAATAAATGATTTCCAGTAATTAGCAGTTACATATAATTAGAATATAAGTTTTTGTCATATCCGAAAGTTTACTGTGCCCATTTGGGTACAACGGCCACATGTGTAAGTAGTTTATTCTTGTTCAAAACACGACCGATTAAATGTTCAAGATGAGAAATTTCAACCAATGCAATGGTTTTCACGAGAATATTTCTATAGAAAAATCCATGATGAAGTATTATGGGCATTATTCAGTAAAACAATTTATTAGGGGCAAACCCGTACCTTTTGGGTATAATGGTTGCGGCCAGCTCCTCAGTATATTGTTACAGCTTCGATATTTACTGTAGTAAATCTACAACTTCTAATACAGAGCCTTTAGGAACCAGAGTTGTTAAAATGTTGCCGAATAAATTGACAACAGATCCCGCAAACCACAAAGTTTACTTCGATAACTTTTTCACTAGTTATTCATCAGCTGAACGATTTGCATCAATTGAGTTATCATGCTATAGGAACTATTAACGAGAATTGTACTTAAAAGTGCCCATTGACAATCGCTAAGGATATGAAGAGAAAAGCAAAAGGACATTACAGATTCGATAACAAAAAACGAAGTGTTACTGGTTCGCTGGAAATACAATAGCATTTGTACGATGGCAACAAACTGTGATACTTATGATCCAGTGGGTACTGTAAAGAGATGGTCTTCAGAGAAGAAGCAGAAGGCTGACGTGAACATGATGAACCCAAATGTATTCCAAAATTATAACAAGGGCATGCCCTTGTTCATTCCGACCGTGGTCGGAGTGGATGAAATGTACCAATCAGTTTTACTTTATAGAATCTGCGGTCATGGTAAAAAGTGCTGGTGGGTATTGTGTATCTATATGATAGCAAATGCTTGGCGATTACATGTTCAGACTAGGGAAGAAACCATGGATTAGCCACTGTTACAACGAAGTATAGCCAGATTCTGTCTAAATCAGTCACCGATAAGACACTTTGCTCGACCTCCATCATCCAACATGGAGGGTCTACAACTTGATAGCGCCGATCATGTACCTAAAAAGCTTATGAAACTAGCACACTGTGTAATTTGCCATATTGGAAGACGCTGGGGCTACACGAAATGCAAGAAAACACTGTGCATTGAAAAACCATGTAATCATTGTAAGCGCTTATTTTGTAATGTAAAAAGAAACACAAAGCTAAAAGTAACAACTTAGCTTTATATTTAGCCGAACTAATATAAGGTAAGTAATACAATAAACAGTCATGTAATTTGCTTACTTTGGGATTAGATTCAATTTATGTAACTTGTCCAGGAATATTTATTTATTTCATACAATATCAGCGTAAAATACAATAAAATAATGCAATTACAATAAATACTTACTTTATATACTGAACATAACAAAAGTACTGTTATACAACGTTTCATAAACTAATTCAATATAATTATCAAAATTTATGTATTATAGTCATTTTAGATGTTTTTTTTAAATTTTTACAGAGGTCTACCTATTTGGACATAAATGAAATGATTTCTCTTAGAAAGGCAGAGCTTAATTTTCTAGTAGATTATTGTTATATTTACTATTGAGTAGTATAATATTAAGCTCACAATCCAGTAGGAAAACAGCCTAAAGCCTTGCAAAGTTTGTTATAACCACAATTAGTTAACCAAATGCGAGTTTAAAGGAGTGTATAGGTTAGAAAGGTCTGAATAAATATTATGTCAGTAAGCCATATTTTGGCCTTTAAACTTTAAACTAGCCTTTAAACCGTCAGAGTTTTTTGAACACATTATAAGGCTGTAGCAATATTATGTAATATCTATACATGTAATAAATCTGTTAGAAAGGTCAATTCTGTACATTAAAAATATTGAAAAAATAAATGGCAGGGGGTGTTACTGGATCGATACCAAACTCAAATACGTGATTAAAAAAAAATAATCTCTGCCTGTCTTCCTGTGTGTATGTTCAAGCATCACGTGAAATTTGGTATAATTATACCTTATTATCCTGGGGATAAAATGGGATTCTTTTTATCCTCGAAAAATAAGTAGAAAAAAAAACTTAATTTTTCAGTTTTATCACGCGAAGACCGACATCCCCGCGGACGGGGTCGCGGGTGGAAGCTAGTAACAAATAAGTATCTACAAGCTTGAATATTTAAAGATGTAGGCAAGATACAACTAAGATAGCCACGAATAACCAAAGATATTCAGTCCAAATTTATCCGCACTTGGATTTAAGAAAGATTTTTGAATGAAAATATAAACAAATAGATCTTTTTGCTTGCTTACTTAGAGTATATTTTTTATTGTTGAAAATTAATTATTTTGGCATAAACTATATAAAATAGGTACCATATAATATAATACCAGGCATTTTACATACTATACAAAAGGCATACTTATGGGGTTACTTAGATACTTTATGGGATTTAAGATATTATAATAGGAACAGATGTATAAGCCCCCTCAACCACGTGTTTGATCTTATATGGGACTTACCTCTCAATAGTAAGCTACATTTTGAACTATTATCGACTGCGATACACAATCCTAATAACCATTTCGACTAACCAATAAACATTACGATTCTTGCAAAGGATAGCTTTAATAATCATAAGAAGAAAACACAACCTTCTGGGATTTGGCAGGTTTCATAAAAAAATAAATTTTAAATCCTGTGTCTGTATCAAGTCGTAAATTCTTTAATGTCCTATTACCCAGTGACATGCAACTAGATTTTCCCACCACGATGAAACGATAAAATAAATTAATTGATTACTATTGTTTTATTATTGACCACTTTCCCGATTACAGCATGTATTGAAGTAGTCCATGAAGAAGAAGACACTGTCACAACGATATTGAGTTTCACCACAATTCATTTAGATTGGTAATTGCTATTCTACTGCATTTATAATGTTTTGTAATTTAAAAAGTAGAGATTAAACTTAGAATGTTAACCATGTTTCATAAAACTTAACCGGTAAAAATATAAGTATTATTCTACTGTACATGGAGAAGCCTAATCTGGACTTAAGAAATTAAAGCTGGAATGCTTCAAGGAAATGTGCTCGAGTCGATCTTATTTATGTTCTACACTTATGATACACAGGAAATAGAAAATAGATCCATTTCAATTTTCGTTGACGACAAGGGTCATTATTGCTGTGGGTAGTACACAAGAACAAGTAACAGAAAAAGTTCAATCTGCTATATCTAGTAACATCTTGCTATGTACAAAAAAATGACGGATAAAACTAAATGAAGTCAATTCTACACGTTTTGATTTTACCAACAAAAAACTATATAACATACATAATATTACCTACTTACATCAATAAACAGAGAATGCCTTACTCCAACACAGCTAAATACCTGGTAGGACCCTCGATACAAAGCTAAGCTGGAAACCTCACATGAAAAATAAAGTTGAAGAGTTACGCATACGCTATAAAAATATGTAAGTATTGGCTTATTGGCAGACATTCGAAATTAACTATCCAAAATAAACTATTGTAATAAAATCAAGTCATAAGACTAATACGGACTAACGGTCTTCAGTGAATGAACCAAAAAGACTAATAAACAGTGTATGCAAAGGTTTCAAAACAAAGTACTCAGAGCGCAAATTCAAAATGCGACCTGGTTAATAAAAATTGATGACCTCCAACGGAGCCTCAAAGCTGAGTTCGTTAGTGCCTTTTTTGAAAAAAGCGGAAGATTGCTGTCGTGTGAATATCGAGGCAATCCAGCTCCTCGATATCAGAGATACAACGAGAAGGCTAAAAAGGACAAACTAGTGCAGTGTTGTATATCTAGTACCAAAATCAAGTAACAGTGTTTTGAATTCACTTTTCTAATGGAACGTATTTTTAGAGACACTAACTAAAAGTTGATAGAATTATACCTAGAAACTGCAGCTAAGGAAGTTAAATTAAATAAGAATTATTCATTAGTAGACTAGATTGTTATTTCAAAAAAGAATCTCATTAGAGCTTCACATGAAGAAAAAAACGATGGGTTGCACTCCGGGAGTGCCGGCAGAAGTGAAAACTTGAATAGTAACGTCGTGTATTTTTGATGTAATGGAATGGCGAGGGAATATTTTTGCACGAATTGCTTTAATTATTAGTATGAAAGGACTATCATTTATGTGGTAGAATACAATATTCATTTATTGCGCTATCGTACTCAAACATGACAACACGAACATTAACATAAACGGCGAAAGCGCCCTGCGCCGTCTTACGAATTTTTGTACAATGAATCAGATCACTTGTCCTGACGTGAGTTTAGAAGTTTTTACCCATGCCAAAAATAAGTTACAGCAAATCCTGGATCGCGATATTATTGTCTTAGCTCACCGGTCTAAACTCTCATTCCTTCATCTTAAAACAAGTTACATGTTTAAAAAATTAGACCTGGATATCGTCTTTACACCTTCCCACACAACCACCACTACACCACACAAACATCTTCTCTTTTCCATCATTTGCAGTGAAATCCCTTTGCCCTTAAATAGGACCGGATATAACTTTGCAGCGCTTTAAATTAACGCTTTCGCAAGCTACGGTTGCTTTTATTTATCCTGTCTTATTGGATTAAGTCAATAAGCGCCAATAATCCCCATGACTGGGCGAGTCATGCTTGAACCAGTTTACCCAACCAAGTTAAATTCGAAACGACAAAACGATCGAATCAAAATTAGATCACAGATAAATCGATAAACTGGTTTCGTGATTGACTGTCGTAAAGTTTGTTACAAGACAAAACGCATCTATTACAGTAATATTTTATACGTAATGCTATTTTCTAGCCCCTTTTGGTATCTAAATATAACTTGCTATTGAACTAAATTTTTTTAGGGCAATATATAGTTTTTAGCTTGAATTTTAAATGAAACCCTTGTGTATCTTTAATAGAAAACAATCTAGGAGCTTTTACGTGACAAAATGATAAATTAAAGGAAACAATTAGTAATGAACGTTGGCTTTGTCGTATTTGTTTATTTGCTAATTGTAACGAATTTTTATTTTTCACGCATCTTAAATACCTACCTAGAAGCTAAAAATTAAAACGGTAAATTTTTTTGATATTAAAACAGTCAAAGGAAATAATCCGAGTGTTCACACAAAGTACAAGATTAATAACTTGACTGAGATTGGTAGTACGAGTATAAGCTATGCGTTTAATTGCCTTATTGCTTGCCTCAAAACAAATTTGGCTTAGGGGTAGTTAAAAATTTAAAATTGAAATAGCCTATGTCTAACCGACTCCAAAAAGGAGGAGGTAATCAATTCGTAAATGGATTTTAATCGTTACTTTTTCGAAAAGTAAATCATAATTCAGAGTCGGCCTAATATGAATATGGTGAAGAACAGATAAGTCGTTTACAAAATATATTTGGTATGCATTTTATTTGTAATCATTTATTCATTATTGTTGTTTACATACATTGATAATGTCGTAACTAAATGGGAGTCGATTTTTGAAGTTTCACTGCAGTCAGTTCCTGTTCCTATTATTTAAGTAATTTTTAAGAGCTAAGATATAAATCCGCATAGTACCAAAACAAGAGTGAAACCGCTAGAAATTTCTAGTCTACAATAATGGTAATGCTTTTGAACATAATCACAAATAGCTACGTTACCAACTATTGAAAAACGAGATTTTATACGTGTTTGAAATATAAAACATCTACCTAAAAGAAGAAAAAGTTTAACATTAAGGACATAATGGTTTTCTCGTTTACCTAATAGTAGTCTATTACGAGTGATGTAATGGCTACGATTTCAGACACTATTCGTGTAAAAGCGCCGATAGTAAGGGATAATAGGTAATCTACTTTAAATTTAGAGCAACACCTGCTTATTGTGGAGAGATTTACAGCTTAATTTTTAAAGAAAATGCTTTTTTAAGCTTAAGGAAAATGTTTTCATAATAACTGATTGATTTTTTAAAGATTGAAAAGGGTTTACTTAAGACTCATCACATGAAATCAAACTCAGCTTGAACACACCTTTTTCTAATTCTAATATACTGAAATCATATGATTTTGAAAAGTATGATTTCTTACATTATAACAAAAGAAAAAATCTCTGCCTACTTGGGATACTCTCTGCCTACCACGTAAGGGACTTAGCATGAAGATATGTATGAAACAAAACAAAACAATGTTTAACGTGACATGATTGAGTTCAAAGATAAGAGGTAGAAGGAAATTTGAGTATTTACCACCAAGTAATGATCACAGTAGTATTGACAAGAAAGCATACCTGTTGTAATGATGTTAAACATTTCTGTAAATGCTTATAACAATAATTGTAGATTTTACTTGTAGCTTGATAGCCGAGACCTGCGTATTTGTATGGAAAGGATGGTGAATATGAAGGAATCGTAGCCAGGCCTGCAATGATCATGACAATCGACATCTGCACTCTTTGCCTGCTGCATTATGGACTTGTCGTAAAGATAAGGAAGTAAGGAAGTAATCGCCTCTGTGATCTAGTATTCCGGTGTTGGACTTGACTTCATGAGGTTCCTGGTTTGATTCCCGGTTAAAGCAAATGTGTTTTTCAAATTTTATAATAAAAACAACGTTACCTGTGATTGAACTGTACAATTAAGACGTTATTGTTTTTTGAAACAGCTAATAAAGTATGGGACATACCTATACCTATATAGACAAATTTGAAATATTTGACTAACAATTTACGTCGTGGTAATATAACAGAAAGCTAACTGAACCTCTCAGAAGAGGTAAGCTTATGTATAACTCGAGCAATTAAGTCGAAGGTACTTTAACCAGGTACTTAACAGTAGAAAAACATTTACATTTCAAATATTATCTACGGTGGAAATATCTGGAAAATCGAGGTATTTAATCTTCATACAGATATGTTAATACGTAATATTTAGTAAATAATATAACAAACAGATAGGAGTACTTTTACGCATGAAAACCATCACACAATATGGACGCAGGTGCCTTTATTCTTCTCCACTTCTTGATTGAAACATCCGCTTGAGGGATACATGTTTTTACGATACAATATTATTTCACAGTCTGTTTATTTTATCCTATACAAATACAGTATTGTAATTTGTTTGATGGGTTTGTACGTGCTTTTGGAAGAGATTGGGAATATTATTTTATTAACTGCCTTATGCTTTATTCGTTTCTTTTTTAAAAAGAAAATATGTTCACTTTCACTCGCTTGTTTTTGATTAACATTGCCAACATACGTTTAGTTTGAAGAATATAGGGCGATTGCCTAATAGGATAGTTTCTATGATGTAACTTGTAAGGATGACTCTTTGACACGTGTCTTGTTGCCGATGGCAACGCACCGTGGCTATATCAAAGTTTTTATTATTATAGGTTTTTTATATTAGGTTATGGCGATTTACAGCAAACAAGCACACCGCTCTCTTAATGGCAAGAGACATAAATAGCCTTTTGACACCACAGATCTTAGAGGTACGTTGCAACCCTGCAGCAGGGTTAATGGGCTTCATATGCAAGTGTACCAGTTTCTTGTATTGATGGTACACACAACAAATGTCACGTTTTAAAATCAAGTTATAAAAAGTATTAAACTGAAAATGTTCTCGTGACATTGGAAAAAAGTTAGTTTTATTCAAAGTAGCATTGTTCTGTAAAATGATATGAAATTGTACGTTTTCTTCACTACTCAAAGTTCAATAGAAATTCAATAATAGAAATGTCCAATACATCAGCATTATTAGAGTCGTTTAAGTACTATATCAAGCACAGTGTACACGTTTGGTCTGTACGTGTAGTGCTATTACCAGAATAAACGGGAATTCGCTTTCGGTGTCGTAAATTGCAGTTCGAGCCGGTTGAAACCGGTTCTATTCGGTGGAATCTAGTTTCGGGTGGGTCTCCTTGGGCGTTCGTGACCGGAATATAGATTAAGAGTGGTACTGACGTCTTTGTGATGAAAGACAAGATTTATCTCAACAACATACGTGTAAGTATTTACAATGTGGAGATGAAGGCGGATGCTTATATATTTATGAGCATTATTTTGAAGTTTGCTCTTATTGTTTCTTGGCTTGGGCCTTTCTAAGGAACAAAGTCATTTTGAAGGGCATGAAAGGTCTTGTTTTTCTTTTTACTGATAAGAATTCAAATACTGTGTATGGTTGGTTAAAACTTCGTTTACATGTCGTACAGATATTAATAAAAACTCTGTATGATAAAAACTCAAACCTTTATCTACGTCTATACGTGTTATGTATTGTTAGAAAGGTGGTGTTTGCGTATTTTTAAATGTTGTATAAAAAAAGTAAAAGTAAATATTATAGAGTGTTAAAATATTGAAACAAACAAAATAAGGTTATCTTAAAAGTATTAGGACGAGTAAAATTTATTTAAATAATCGGTTACAACAACATGTAATATTTAAAAGGGATTTGTTTTACTTAAATGTGATAAATATCAGTTAAAAAGTTTGAACACATTTTTTTGATAGAAAAAAATGTAAATAATTGCAAACGTTTTAAGTAATCTTGCTCGTTTACTTGTAGATATTGCTCAAATAAACCAAATAATTGTTCCATTGCTTTACGCTCGCCATATTTGTAGTTGGTTGAGATATACTTATTTAAAATGCTTAGGGCCTAAATTTCATGTTGATGATACGTCATTATCATCTTCGGTATTTATAATGGTGCGTGCGTACTATTTGGAAATTTTTCTGTTTGTTTGCCTTTTAACATAAATACCAACTCTGAAACAACGTCAACTACATATTCTGAGACTGAATACAGATAGACTATTTTTCCTAAACTTCAACTATATTTTTCTGTTAAATTCTTGATTCTTTATAAAAGGAAAAGTTTCTTATTATTTTCTATACATCTGAGACTACAAATAAGTAATAGGTATTCGGAAAGCTATCGACAAAGGATTCCTTTTTCTTTACAGCGGAATATTTTGCTAAATATAGATCTTTACAATCCTATCAATATTTTTCCAGACTGTTTTATTCACATTATATTCATATATTTAGAAGAAAGTCGCGTCAGTTTCACTGTCAAAACTGCTTAACCAATTTGGCTGAAAATTAATAAAGATGAAGCTTAGATCGAGGAGGAAACTATGAAAAACCGAAATTTTTACTACAAACCATACAAATTGAACGGGTAGAACAAAGTTCGCTTGAACAACTGTATTAAGAATGAATAAAAGAAAAATATTACTAAATACCTGTTTATCACTTCTTTGGTTTTGTCACTCAACTCAATTATTATCGCCTCTGCGGTATAGCGGTCCAGGTTTTATACTTAACGGGTTCGAAACCCGGGTCCTACAACAAAAAAAATGTGGTTTTTCCAATTTTCTAATAAAAAAAGAACATTGCCCGGGATTGGATTTGTGCCCGGTTGGCGATAGGTTTGCCACCTACCACATTGTGGTATTGTCTTCGGCTAATCGTGGGTGTTCTGGTTGTGCCTCTGCGAACCCATTCGGGGATATGGGCATGAAGATAATTTTTCAACTATTAACTCCCTCATTATTAAAAACGTATCTATTCATCGTCAACGGACATTCACCTATATTTGTTTGGTCTCGGAATGTGACAACTTCATCACCCGCATTAATCTAGCAATTTAGGTCATTGAAAAATGATACTATTGTAGTGACATGTAACAAATGAAAAAATACAGTCTTGTCCGGAAATATCTCATTTAGTATGTAGGAATAATGTGGATGGATTCGTGCCTCTATTATCATGTTCTGCGTTGGAAGATAGGAGAGCTGAAAGACTTACTCACGTAGTCCAAAGTTCCAGTTGTTAGCACTGCATCCGTATCTTACCATCAGATGATCTATCTTCTTGTTTGCTACATTAAAAAAACGTAATAACGAAAGTGTTTCAAAAAGTAATAAATGAATTGAAACTTCTTTGTTATCGAAAAGTTCATTTAAAATTAACGAAGGTTAAGAAAGGACTTAAATTATTGAGGCGGGAGTTCCAAATTAACAATTAACAAATCTTTTATATTAGCGGAAATACCCAGTAAGTCGATTACCGGAAAATCCGGATTTAGGGATTTATTACAATTTTTATTATACCTACAGCTTCAAATTGTAATGAGATTTTGTCTTTAAATATAAATATTTACCGCCTAATTAAAAATAAAATTTATGTGTAAAAAATAGATACCTAAAAAATTTTAGACACCGTCTTAACTAATCCAATAACATGTTAGGTACACGTGACGACGTTATTGTTTACGTGAAGATATACGCTTAGAATCCAATATCAGTCAGTGTTTAGTAAAACATATTGTGTTCAATATGTTACAAGAGTTTATTTTTTGTAGTGATGCTTTAAAGAAAGAAAGAAAGATAAATAAAAACATGCACTAAACATTCCAACAGGGAGTCTTAAATTCAACATAAGAAAAAAAAACTTACAAGAAAAATGAAAAAAATAAATAAATTACATTATACAATCAGTTGCCTCTGTGGCCTAGAGGTCCGGCGTCGAACATGACTTCTTGAGGCCTCGAATTCGATCCCCGAGACTTGCCACCTAATATCATGTAGACTTAGTATCTTAGACTAGTCGTGGATACCTCTATGGGAATATGGATGAGAAGATACTTGTTAATACTCAATTACTAACATCATACAAAAAATATAATGCAGTGAGCCGTCCTTTTGTTACAAGTTTCTGATAATTAAAAACTGGTATTTAAAAATGGCGTTATACTTAGTGCCTACTAAGTTTCCTTGTTGGTCTTGGTCCAGAGGGTGAAGTATCCAGTTGACTTGTACAGTTGGCCTCACCTCACCTGTAACGTCTGTGGTATCTGTAGCGCACTGCTGTCTCTAGCCATCAGGAGTGTCGTTGCCTTGTCCGCCATCATATTACAAAAAAAACATGTTATTTTAGGTTTTATTTCCCTATTATAGAAGTTAGTTTAAGTTCGTTTTGTTTTGGATATAGCTCTGTAACGTGACGCTTTAGGATATATTGTTTGCACAAGTATACCCTATCCATATTTGTAGCAATTATCGTGCGCCGCCATTTTGAAAAACAAACACAAAATAACGGCCAGGCAATGAGCCAGGTTTCATACAAAAACGTTTAATCCCCTTTCTAAATTTCTATTAATCATTGTTGAGTTTTGTGAAAATTCTTTAAAACAATGAGAACGAATTAACTACTAATGTACCTTACATCGAAAATGTTTACCGATAAGAAGCTAGGCTCTGCGACGGTAATGAGTCTATAAATATGTCCACAAAGCACCAACAATTACCAACAATGGTCCAGGAGCCGGACACACCGTTTTATGTTTAACTTGGCACCAAATTCCATTGTAAGTTGGCAGCTTAACGTGCCTTGGCAGACACATTTATAGCCGTTAAGCCTAAATTAATGTCTTAAAGCGGATTGACGTATACGCGTACCGATTTAACAAATGAGTGTCATTCGTTGGAGCCCAATCCATATAAGGCGGAAATTATCATCAATTGTATAAATGTGAGACTTTACAAATGAAAGTCATTTGAGTATATTACATTTGTAATTTTATTTTCATAAGATAAATTACAGTAAATATCCATGTTTTTAAATGTAAAATAACTGTGTTGGTCCGGGCTCCTTTGTAGAATAGACCATCTGCCTTCCTTGCCAGGCAGCTCGTAAAAGGCGAGCAAAGGCTCACCGTCACTAGCACCATGAATTCTGACTAGGTGGTAGAGTTTAGCAGCGACTCGCCCGGATTGGTACCACCGCCTTACCTATTCCTGTTGGTCTTGACGTGTTCCGGATCGGAGGGTAAGGTAGCCGGTAAACTTACTTTTGCTCGAGGCCTGACATCCCGGCCTCAGGTTGGCAACGCACCATTACCACCTTTGGTGTCTCTAGGCGGCGTGAATTTCTTACCATCAGGAAATCCGTCGGTTTGTTTGCCTTCCCATATCATAAAAAAAAACTGTTTAATTCTATTAAGCCAAATTCTTTATCAATTTCTGCATGCTACACATTCTAGACAACTTCTTTCCAATAACAATCATATTATTCAAGTACCTTTGTGTAGCACTGATTTCCTTTCAAAATCATTTCTGTGGTCTAGCGGTTCAGTTGTTGGACTTGACTGCACGAGGTCCTGGGTTCGAATCCCGGGTCGGGCGACATAAAGAAAGTTGGGTTTTTCCAATTTTCTAATAAAAAAAAATGTTGCTCGGGATAGGATATGTGCCCGGTTGACGATAGGCTTGCCACCTATCAAATTGTGGGACTTAGTATATTCGGCTAGTCGTGGGTGCCCTGGTTGTGCCTCTGCCTACCTCTTCGGGGATATGGGCGTGGAAGTACTTTTTTTTTATTTTCTTCTCAAGCTGTACGACTGTGGAATGTACTCCCCAATGAAATTAGAAACAGTACATCCAAGACGTCACCTTTCTGCTTATCTAGCAGACTAAATTCATCAGACATTACTTATAGTACCATATGTATATGTGTATTTTCCTGTGTGTTTATGTATATGTTTGTGTGTGTGTGTTTTATGTATCATTTGTACTGTTTATATATTTACATAGTTTATATTTTGTATTGTATGATAATTTGTTTACATTTTTTTACAATCATTATTTCTTTGCCCCCCATCCAACTTAACTTTCTTAAGTTAGGTTGACTGGTAGAGAATGCCATGCTGCATTAAGTTCACATTTGTACACTACTGTGCATAAACTTGAAATAAACAAATAGAATAATAAATATTTAAAAACAACTGAAAACTTTAAATTATTTAAACGCAATAAAAATACCTACATTCACATAAGTACAAATATATGTTGCAACCTAATCCTTTTTTTATATTGTGTTACAATAATCTCATATCATACATACCTAATTACATATTGTTAAACGTTACACCTTGTTTCAAATCTATGCGTCTTTGTCACCGAACATCATGTTAACATAGTAGTGGTGATTGTAGGGTTCGCTAACTAAACTTATTTTATGTGCATGCTCCTCTTTTTTAAATAAAACAAACACAAAGGAGATGAGACATTTTAGACATGTCAGTTTAGTGCGGACATGTTAAATTGTGATGTTTTCCGAGTAATAGATTGTACAAACGTCTGTACAAACTAATCTGGCAGTGTTTTTCTCTTTCTATTACTTTCGTTGAAAGAAGATAGCGATATCTTAATTTTAGTTTAGTGAGTGTGCAACAAAATTAACACTAATATCTATACTGCAGTGCAAACTAAGACTGCAATATCAATTTGAACCTTGGACTTTTTCAATTTAAGATTCTTTAGTTTTAGTTTCATTAGGATGGCAAAACTTTATGCCTTGTATTAAATCATCATGTTTTAATGACAGAGTATTTTTTTATAAATAAACATAATTTTGAAATAAAAATGATATTGTAGATTTTATGTGCAAGTTAAAGTTGTTTTATGTTCCATAAAGATGTAATAAGCTTATATAAATGTTTATCAATTTCATAAAGTAGTTTAAGCTGTGTGTAAGTATGTCACTAATTCATTCCGTTTTACATTTTATAAATTCCCATTAAAAATAAAATAAAAGTCAACAAGAATACTTTGGAAAATATTATTATATATATTTATTTATTTATACATATTTATTTTAAATTTTAATTAACTCGACCTTTTTAGACTCGCTCCAGACACATTTCGTTGACAGGTAATCCGCGTTTCAATTTCGCAATGTCACAATTTCGATATTGTTAGTCGTTTAAGTAAAAAGCTAAGTATTTAACATCAAGTTTTACTCGGGATCGATTGCCAACATGGTAATTACATTTGCCTGTTTAGCACTAATGTTTGTAATTCCAGATTGGTTTTTTTATAATTTTATATTACTTAGTTGATATATATGTAAGCAGTTAATAAAAGACACGTTATTCTTAAGAACTACTTTAATACGGGCAGTATGTATGATATGTACACATTGGCATATTATAATGCTGTGTACATACACCACAAAAGTGGTTTTGAGCTCTTTCTCCAAAGTGCCGTAGACATCCTTAAGGCCCTATACTTAGTCAGCCAGAAGAGCCAATCACCGCACTCCCCCGTTCCATGATTACTTTGAAATATTGCGCTCTAAAGTAAATGTCTTATCCGACAAATCACTATTTTTGACACTATAAAAGTAATTTGAAAAAAATATAAAAACTGAAGCACTTACCTTTTAGGTTATAGTACTTATCTATGTTTATGTCAAATCTGGTGTCGATACTTTCATAATTGAAGTAGACAGTTGGGTTTTGCTTTTTTCTTATGATATTGGAAGGTAAATAAGCAGACGGATTACCTGATGTTAAGAAATTCACGTCGCCTAGAGACACCAAAGGTAGTAATGGTGCGTTGCCAACCTGACGCCGGGATGTTAAGCCTCGAGCAAAAGTAAGTTTACCGGCTACTTTACCCTCCGAAACGGAACACGTCATGACGTTCTGGCGGCAGGAATAGGTAAGGCGGTAGTACCAATCCGAGCGAGTCGCTGCTGAACTCTACCGCCTAGCCAGATGTCACGGTGTTAGTGACGGTGAGCCTATGCTCGCCTTTTACGAGCTGCCTGGCAAGGAAGGCAGATGATCTATTCTACAAAGGAGCCCGGTCTTTTTACTTTCAAAAAAGGGTCAACTTTTTGATTTTTTTCTATTGAACAAAGTGAAATTAATCGTGTTTTGGAAACACTTGTCTTATAAAGCATATTAATGTTAATCTTGTGTATTTTTATCACCAAGATCCATGATTGCTTTGTATGAAAAAAAAACATTATATTGCTGACGTATTTTGGCATACATGGGCCCTTAACCTACGAGAAGTATGTTTATAAGGGGTTCCACAGGGATTAAAACATTGGATTGCATCAGTGTGGAGCGCAGACTTAATCCAAATTTTGATTATTTTAAATAAAGTTTCCACTAGGATCACCTTTGTAGTAGGCGTGATTATGGCGCAATCACAACCGTCTAGATGATGATTAACTTTGAAGTTATATCGATTTGTTTGATTTGAACAGTTCAGTTGTTTGAAAATCGTCTTTGAGCATATCTAAAATTATTGATTAATGATACCTTGAAATAATAAATCGATACATTTGTACAAACTACAGTAAGACTGTTTAAATTATGCGCTTCGACTATATTTGTGAAGTTTCGGAAATCCGAATGTAAATTAAAGATATAGAGTTGTTATTACACAAAATTAATCGTTTCGATTAAATTTTAATAACGTCAGCCAATTTAAAAATAAAAGCATAAAGTGTAAATAGAGTTAAAAGTGTAAATTAGGTACTACTATTTTAATTATGCGCTTACATTTATTGATTAATTTTAAACAGGGAATTTCTTATATTCTGATTAAGCTTAGGTCCGTAGTATTTATGATACTAGGCGTTGGAATCTGCCTACTCGCACGAGCAACTTGGTGTAAAGATATGTATATATTGTTATGTATTACGTATGGTAAAATACTAATAAACAATTCGTAATACAGCACATATCTCAAATAACCTGGTTAGAATTGTAACAACATCTTTTAAATATATTGTTGCAATAACAGTTAATATATTATGATAATTACAGTTAGTCAAAAATAGTAAAAAAAAAACAGGTAAAACACCCTACACATAACACATAAATACAATGGCAAAAAACGAGAAAAATAAAAGAGTTTTCTTTGTTTTTCGGAAACATATATTTAAAGACAAGAAAAAATAAAATGATTTCATTTTTGAAAATCTAAAAAAATACAAATGCATATGAACACTGAAGTGTTAGAATAAATACGTTTTATTTTAGTGTAATAGAAAATTTCCCTAACCATTATCACAAGCATTTACAAAGGTTAACAAAGCCCTTTGATTCCAGAAAATCCTTTACCGAATTCTTGCTGTCCTAAATATTTTATTTTATCTTTCAGGGTACAAAAGCGCTGGAGAAACGTCAGGGGTGTAATAGGAAATTTGTTGCCCTATAAATTAATTAGGTGCTAGATAAAGGTATCTTTTCACAGGCTTTTAGTATCGGACTTATAGATTGCTTTTGAGATTGTTAGAAAATGTATCCTTTTTCTTTCTTATAGTGTTTTAAGATTTTTAAGTATCTTAACACCCTAAGCCCCAAAGATATAGGCAGAGGCACAACCAAGGCTCCCACGACTAACCGAAGATACTATGTCCCACAATATGATAGGTAGGATAGAAATACTTAAATATATACAAGAATAAATTTAATTAACACCCATACCCGTTAGGTAGTGTAGTTAGGTGGACAAGGTCGAGTGACGAGAAAGAACATGCTTTGTGAGTTCGGTTATTTAAAAAGAATGACAAATGAACTCAAAAAGACCTA
Organism: Calephelis nemesis; assembly: GCA_002245505.1. Lineage (NCBI taxonomy): Eukaryota > Metazoa > Arthropoda > Insecta > Lepidoptera > Riodinidae > Calephelis > Calephelis nemesis. The sequence continues at coordinate 46,050 of NJDD01003147.1, forward strand.
GGTTTACATTCCACCATCAATTTTCCCTGGTCCGAGGCTGGTGTTACATACTGTTTAAATTTCTTCTGTGATCAAGTGGACTGGTGACGTTGATGGTATCTAAGGAGGTGTATATGGTTTATTTCGCTTGTTGAGTTACTCAAAATGTATACTTTTTTCAATTTATAACAAAATCAAAGTAATCCGGGATTAGATAAGTCCTTGGCAATAGGTTTTTGCACCTATCATATTGTGGGACTAAGTAATACCATCGGATAATCGTAGTTGCCCTCGTTTAGCATCTGCCCGTCTCTTGGGGGATATCGATGTTACCGATTTGATATTATATCGATATCTAATTTTACTTAGCTACTATGTTTTTCAATAAATAAATTTTCGCCCCTGTGGTCTAGCGGTCCGGCGACGGACTTAACTTCTTCAGGTACGCGGTTCGATTCCCGGTTCGTGCATAACGAACGTTCAGTGTAACGCTCGTTGACCGCATTTGTAACAGTGAGATCCGAGAAAGAGTGGGATTGAAAGAAAGTGTTGGTGTCAAAATGCGAAAGTGCATGCTCCGCTGGTTCAGTCATGTGGAAAGAATGACAGATGAAAGATTGACAAAGCTGATATACAATGCAAATGTGGATGGATGTAGGTACCCGGGGAGACTAAGGTTGATATTATCCGAGGGTGGTGTCAAGAGTCTCCGAAACCGGAGTATTTATATGAAAAGGATAATTAACGTGAAGCAAGCTAGAGAGGTTTGTCAGGATCGCGACGTATTGCACTCGATACTCTCTGCCTACCCCGTAAGGGACTTGGCGTTAAAATATGTATATGTATGTGTAAGGTAGGTCCAAGAATTGATCGAAATATACTTTTGTTCATCTCGCTTAAGACGGTTCTAATCCTAAATATTATTTTAAATTTTTTGGACGAATTTCATTTTACTTATTTTCGATAGGACTCGTTGACCCTTTTCCCACGACTAAGCCCTATTTTGATTTTGATAATAAATATATTTTATGTAAGTTGAATAGGATAACAAAATTTTAAAGTTTCCTATATGAATCGTAATTAGTTGTCAGGCGCAACGAAACTTGCCAGAACTGCAAGTGTTCTAATAATATACGGAGAAGAGCTATGTACCTATATTTGTAATTACTTTAATTGTACGGACTATAGCTAGTTCCCCAGATAGAAAGGAAATGAATTTACGCTCTGTGTCTTCATTATTACGTTATTTGAACAGAAAGCCGTTTTTATGTTCTTTTATTCTACCAGTGTTACGCCTCCGCGGAATTGGGTCACAGACTACCTTTCGGGTGTTAAATATTCGTTAACCTAATTTTTAGTATGTTTTTGGGGGAAACATAGGTATGTTTGTTGCACCCCTGTTGAAAAAAAATATTTAACATTTTAACCACGTAGTAAAGTAAGTCAGAGGTTATAGAAATTTGTGACAATTCTCTCGATTTTTGTAGACTACAGGCCCATGCCTAAAATAGATAGGTCAGATGAACTACCAGGTGACGTATATAAGACAATACAAGAGCATACAATAATAAGATACTGCACTATGGCGTCACCTGTAAGTGAACAGATTACAGGTAACGGTGTAGTGCATAGCATGAGTCCGTTGACCAATCACTTATTTTTGTACGGCATTGCTATCGTCGATAGAACCATGAAAAATAATAATAAAGCATTTGGTGCGGTACAAAATGGTGTGCCAGAAATCCAGTATTTTTTTAAATTAAATTTAAATTTGGTCACATGATTCTGTTCGGCGTCAGTTTCATACTGTTTCAGAACACCTTCTAATCCAACGATAACAATACCGTACAAAAATAAATTACCAAAATGGACTCACTCTACCTGCACTTCTGAATTCTCACCTGCACTCAGTTGGACAGCTAACAGGTGACGGCATGGTATTATTGTATGCTCTTATATCGTCCTATATACGTCACTTGGTGGTTCATATGACACATCTATTTTTGGAATGGGCCTGTCTATTACTACCGACACGCTTATTTTACCATCATAAAACTGTGCCCGTTATTATCATAACATTTCGGTTTTGTTTCGGTTTTAAATATTAAGTTACTTACGTAAGAGGCTAATAATTTCAGCTTCAGGTTAACATTGCATAATTAACACCTTGTGTTTAGGCAACGTGTCTATAGGCGACGCTTTATTTTAAATCACCTAAGTGGTCGAGCTCTTTGTTGCAGACTTGACTTCTTGATTTCCCACCCCCGAGTCAGCAACAAAAACATAACAAAATATATATTTTTAATGTTTTAATGAAAATAACGTTGTCCGGGATTGGATGTACGCCCGGTTGGCGATAGGCTAGCACCAATCACATTGTGGAACTCAGTCGTGGGTGATCTGGTTGTGCCTCTACCAACCTCTTTGGGGATATGGGCGTGAAAATATTTTACTTTACTTTTATTTTCATCATAAGGAAATAAATAAATCTGTTCGTTTGTTTTGCTTTGCTTAAATGCAAAAAGACAGTTTTGTTTGAACTGTGTTTCTGGAGATGTATCGTAGAGATCAGCAATGTTCCGCCTCGATTAGTACCAACGTTATCTAAGACTCAATGCTAGTGCTCGCAGTTATTGTGATCCAAATTAAGATTCACGTCTATTATCAAATTTCTATTTGATCGAAAATATTTTTGACACTTTACATTTCAATTTTTAAAAATAAATTCATCACACTTTTTATGAAGATATATATGTTTATACCCAGGTTGCTGTATCTGAGTATTCAAATGACTCAGAAATAGTTAAGGCATGTGATGGTATTATGATGGAAGTAGTTGAATAGGCAATTAGTAGTATGAAATATGATAAGGTTGCGTTGAGTAGATATTGCTACAGCTGAAATTATCAAGGTTGGTGGTCCAGCCGTCCGTGATTTGTTCCGGGTCCTTTGTAAAAGAGGTTAGAGGACTGGACCCGAAGACTGGCGTCGTGCGGTCATCAGGACCTCGTATAACTTTACTTTTATTTTACTTTAAATGCCTTTAAAGTTTAAGATTAATGAACATACATGCGTCTGAGTGACTAAGTGGTGCACTGTCTTATTTATGCAGATGATACTGTAATTTTGGGCTCTATCTCACCTGAACTGCAAACACTGGTCACAGTTATGGAATTTAATTGTAAAAAAGTGTAAAATTTGAGTGCAAACAAAACCAAAGTGATGCCATTTGAAAGAGACCTAGCTGGAACGGACGTCAGAGTTTTACTTGATGATGTAGTGCTGGAACAAGTAAATGAAATCTTATATCTTGGTTGTGTTTCTATCAGTTGCTAGTCTACTACATAGCTCTGTGTATATCATAACGTTGTTCTATCTAAGCGAAAGTATCGTATGTCGGTAAAAGCATGCAAATAGGATAGGTCAAAATAACAGCGCCATGGAAAATCTGTGGCTTATTGCTAGACGACCACATTTGTAACAGCGATGTTTACCAGTAAAACTGCGAAAAATGAACATCAATTTCAACATTTTCGTCTTAATACTGAAGAAACAGGAAACTGAAAATAAGGAATATCATTACTTTTCAAACAGGATATTAGTTGTCTTTAAAACTACCTCTAACAGCACTAACTCAAAAATTGATTACGTTTCCGATATTTTTAAAATTCCATCATCAGATTCCAGCTTGGTGGCAATGGTGACTTCATTGCTTTAGGAAGTACACGCTTTTAGATGTTCTTTTAAATAAATCCATAAACCATCGAGAAATCGAAAGTAAAACATAATGTAACCGCCTCCTTTTTTGAAACTCGGTTAAAATCTTAATGTCGGGAACACACATGGCAAGTGCAAAATATTATCCTTTTCTCCTTGCTTACAAAGAAGTATTGTTTGTAATAAAGCGAAACTGTGCTACGGGAAATTAACCCCTAAACGTGCATTATGAGGTGTTTGGGTACCGTTATAAATGACACTCATTTCTAGACGGAAATACCTTCGGGGTTTTGTATACGAACTTGTATTATGTTACTTGAGATTAAAGGTTGGAGGATCGCGATGTGAAGAATATTTTGTGGACTTGTAACATTAAGCATATTAAAAGCATAATTTATATTATTTTAATTTATTCAAAGCCAGAGGCTATGCCTCCGCAACATAACCTAAATTTTTTGGCTAATATTTCACTGGTTTTTATTAGACTTGGCTCAGATGATATTTCATACTAAATATATGTTTTATTTGGGATAAATAAAACTTTGTTTATCCATGAACTATATTTCTATTAATATTATATATTTCAATATTTATAATACTAACTGTAAAATATGTACCATTATTATATTTGTAGCCATTTTATGGCTAATTAGTGGATTCAATTGCTGAAAAAACTGCAGGAGTGTGAATTAATAAATCTTTGAAATTACTTAAAACTGCATTAGAAGAAATATCGCTGTTTTGGCGATAAGGCCGCCTTTGTGTATCACTTAGTTTTTAAGTTTCTTTTAATGTATTTATTTTTATGTGTTTTGGTGCACAATAAAGAGTTATTCTATTCTATTCTATTCTAAGAAACTATTTCTTTCTATTATAAGTTAAAACATGACTTTCTCGAGTTATTCCAATTCTGTGAAGTGATTTCAATAAATAACTATTTAAATATAAATTATTATTTGATAATAATTTCAAACTTAGTTCTTTTTTCTATAAGTTAAAAAGTAAGTTTTGTTTTAGAGAAACATTAAGCTAAAATTAACTTAAAAATAAAACAATTATGATAAATGTACCTTAAATTAAAAAGTTACATCCACATAATATCCTAAGATTTTATAAAAAGTGAAGTAACTAATAACAACGATAAAATGAGGTCAAAGAAACTTTTTTTTCATCAGTCTATATAATTCAAAATGGAGGTGCCCCCGACAAGACTATCTACCTTTTCTCGAAGTGTCTTGTCATTTTTTGAGCCATTAAAATAATTGTACAAAATAAATCATATTCTCAGAATACAATGTCAATAATAGACTTATTAAGTGTACAAAGTCTCAATCAAATAGCTTTAATACTTTGGATTTTATTGGTATCTAAGGTATACCGAATTCGTTCACTGACACACTCACTGTTACACTGACTTCAGTGATGACCATCAAAGTCACTCACTGTTACACTGACTTCAGTGATGACCATCATCCTGAAGTGCTAGAAAGGCAAAGGTAAAGAAATAGGTATATAATATTAGTTTAGTATACAACCAAAAAAAAATTCATAAACTTGTAACTTTCGTCCCTCATTCCCTAAAATGAGACTTTAAATTGTAAGGGTACTTTCTGAAGTGCTAGAAAGCTGAAATTTGATTTGTAAACAAAGTCCATCATCAGCCGGAGGACGTCCACTGCTGGACATAGGCCTCCCTCAAAGAGCGCCACAAGTCACGGTCACCAGCCGCTTGCATCCAGCGACTCCCAGCGACTTTAACAAGATCGTCAGTCCACCGGGGGGGAGGTCGACCAACACTACGTCCTCCGGTACGGGATCGCGCTCCAGAACCTTTCTTACCCAACGGTTGTCGGTTCTGCGAGCAATGTGGCCTGCCTATTGCCACCTCAGTTTGCAAACTCTCTGAGCTATGTCGTTTACTCTCGTTCTCTTGCGGACCACCGAATTACGAATCATATCTTGCAGAGAAACACTGAGCACAGCTCTCAAGCGTAGTTCGGTTTAAAGAAATTTATTTTCTCAAAAGAACATAC